>JAQIXL010000918.1:0-23076 GCA_034700245.1 Poikilolaimus oxycercus
CCAACCCGGGTTCCTTCCTTGGGCTTCTCAGTCATAGGCTGACATCCCGGGAGTGTCCAAGACCAACCCGGGTTCCTACGTGGGGCTTCTCAGTAAAAGGCTGACATCCCGGGAGTGTCCAAGACCAACCCGGGTTCCCTCCTTGGGCTTCTCAGTCATAGGCTGACATCCCGGGAGTGTCCACGACCAACCCGGGTTCCGTCCTTGGGCTTTTCAGTCATAGGCTGACATTGTGGGAGTGTCCAAGAAAGAAATAGGTTTCTTATTCATTCTACCCTTGGCATTGACCTTTCTTCAAATGATTTTAAAGCCGGACAAAAATCTTACAACTTGTTGGATTCGAACCTGAGAGGTTCAGTACCTGTCCGAGTTTTACCACCTGTGTCCGAGTTTTACCACCCGGGTTGCCGATTGCACATGCTCATTACTTGCACAGCTGAACACATGAGTGGCCCATTCTATATACCATTAGACTCGCCGCGAAATGCTCTATCTTTTGGTATATGATTTGCAAGCTTTCGAGCAAATCCTGAAAAATCGACTTTTTCGAGGGGTACGGTAACTTTCTTGGATGACGTTACCGGTCAAATCTGATTTCATTATTGACATCTACGGCATCGTATTGCTATAGAAAAGTTGTTTGGGCAGCATAAGAACCTCATAGCAAAATTTTGGTCACAACGTAAGGATGTCACGATGGCTACAACTTTCATAATAGAGTTAATTGCACAAGTCTTTTCAGACGGACTACAGCCTCGCATTCTCTGGATGGAGTGCCAATTGGGCTATTGTCTGAAGAACATTTTCAATTCTCTCATAATGTTGCGTCAATTTTGCGATGTCCTAAAGATGTAATGGTTGTAACCGATACTCTCGGAATAAAAGCTTGAAACACCAACGCATCAAGAAACATCCACTTAATAAAAAGGTCAAACTCAAGCTTAGCTAGTCGTCTCAAATTGTAATCAATTGGAATGTTTTTGTCGTCCTAAGAAGCGCACATCCCAAGCGAATGATACCAGGTAAAGTTCATGTTTTCATTGGGACAAGAGAGACCGCGATGTGCTCGAGTGGCACTCCTCCACGTTGCTTTGAAACTGATAATAAAGCCGACCCATCCTTTCCCTTCGCGCCTCCTGTCTTTCTCTCGTCTTCAATGTTTTCTTTCCTTCACATTCTTCTCCTCTCGGGACTGATCGCCGCAATTTGCTGCAGTAATCCGCCTAATATATGTGAGTCGGAGGTGCTCATCATTTTCTTCGAGTCTAGGTCTTCTGTCCCGAGAGGCCGTGCCACCAGAGAAAATCTCATCAACGAACTTGCAAGTGCGGGATGCCAATGAAACCTGCCCAAAAGACTGGATTCTACGCTCTTATGGCGATGCCATGGACACTTTCTGCTATTACATACCACCGGGAACCCGGACATGGGACGCTGCTAGACAGAGTTGCCTGGTTTCGCAGATTTCGTTTTCTATCTAGAACCTGCACTTTTAGGATCTCGGTGGTGATTTGATATCAATTGGCAACAAGGACCAATACACAGACCTCATTGGTTTCTTTATAAGTTTTTGTCGTACAATTGTTTCAGGTGTCTTAAACGTCTCGTCTTCCATATACATGCACTGGACGGGCTATCGCTACTCCAAGGCACCAGCGTCTGACTATTACTCATGGACATGGTCAGACGGCAATTATGGTTACTCCCAATGGCTGCCGGGTGCGTGAGGGGAGCGCGAACGCTGCATGATCTTGAGATAAGGGAGACTAGAAGAGACAACGCCCCACAAGGCTATGAGAGAGATTGCAGGTCAACCACCCAGCGCAGATGGCTTCTCCAACTGTTCGGCCTGGAAGACGAGTGGAGATCCGACCGGCTACTCCGCTATCAACTGCCAGTTTCAGGTATTAATCTTGGTGTCATCGACTTCTCTTTCAGCAACCATACATTTGTCGTCAAACAGCATCATGGTAGAATTAAAAAGAGAAACACTGGCTCAGGTGTCAATCGGGCAACATCTCAAACTTTGCGAACAAGGGGAATATAAGCTCGCCTGGCTTCCCGGTTGCCTATTATAACAATCTCGACTGCGTCTACAATATCCACGGACAAGCTAACACGACCATCTACATCAACTTCCTCGTTTACGATGTTTCATTAATGTGAAGCAAAAATGATATGTTCAGGTAGAACCGAAGTACGATATTGTGATGCTTTTCGACGGTCCCACGATGGATTCGCGTGTCATTGCAACGTCTGGCGTTCAAAGAAAAAGTAGAAGGCTTGCAGAATTTGTAACACAACCGACAAGTTGGACTTCGAGTCGACGGGCCCCGACCTCACAATCCTCTTTCACACAGACGCTACTAAAGTGCAACGTGGCTGGACCGCCCAATGGAATGCTAGGTTGGCAGCATCCATCTTCATATCCATCTCTTAATCTTTCAGAGTGAATCCGCCTGACATCTTCATCAACGACACGAACGCAGGCACGGTGACGTCTCCGAATTATCCAAGCAACTACCCGGACCTCCTCGATCAGCTCTACTACATTGTTGCTCCTGATGGCTTCCAAGTTTGGCTCCTCTTTTCTCTCGAACATTTAGGTGAGTATAACGTTCACTTACTTCGACACTGAATCTGTAAGAGACGTGCTGACACTTTTTGACTCATCCTCGGCGGACATGTCGCAGACTCCGCTCGCCTCGTGAGAAAAGACTCCAGGACTACAAGTTTAGACTGTCCGGACATGACGTCTCCGTCCCCTTGTCCTTCATGACTAACTCCACTCTGACAATGCGATTCCAGGTGATGGTTGCCGTTGTGCGAAATTGGAAACAAATTGTAGACGGACTACTCACTCAACTACAAAGGATTTTCGGCCACATGGACGCTCGTCTGAGAGTTCTTTGCCCGATAACATCGAGAGAAAGTGTCAAGGCTTGCCGAGTAATAAACGTGTCGAAGTGGTAGTTTTCTCGCCTGATAGTGTTCGTCATTTGGGTGCAGCTCCAAGAAGGAAGAGAGAATGCAGCTCTCGACTCTTCTTTTGGGTCTTCTCTTCCTTGTGTCACTGAGACGTGAGTCTTCTGCGACAGGTAAAGTTCGCAGATGCGAGATCGGCGAGTGATCTCCCGCCTTGTCCCGACTCATCATGGACCCTCGTAGATACTGGCAATCTCTCAGCCAGCTACTGCTACCATCAGCCATCGATCTTCTTGAATTTCGAAGCAGCCCGAAATGCATGTCAGGTATTGAGGTTTGTCACTCAAATATGAGTAGGCGATCGGAGGAGATGTGCTTTCAATCAGGGACGAAGACGAATACAATGCGCTCTTTCGTAAGTTTATCATTTGAAAAGAAAGATCTGGGATAGCGCTTGTGAACAAGACATCACTCTACCTCACGTGGATCGGCCTTCGCTACAACAATCTCCTCGGAAACTATCCCTACTGGACTTACACTGACGGGACGAGCTTCAGCTACGAGAAATGGATTGACGGTTTCGTTTTTCTTGCCGAAGCGAGAATTTGAGCAGGCCAGCCGGTGAACGACAACTACCAGAATTGTTCGGCATGGCGGACAGCGACTCCGGGCGATGGCTTCGTCTCCATTCCGTGTACTCAGCAACAGCCATTCTGGTAGTCATTCGTTCATTTATGACTCTGTGAACGGGTGCATTGCAGGTGCAAACAACAATCCGCCTGGTAAGTTCCACATCATGAAAGTGCTGAGCCGTAGGTGCCCGCCAACTCTCGCCAACAACTGGTACGGCAGTGGAACCATCGCTTCTTCGAGTATGACAAAAGAAAGTTTTTTTAAAAATATTTTTGCTAAGATTATCCAAATAACTACGACAATAACTTGGATTGCCTGTACCACATTCGAACGTTCGAGAACTCGACGGTTTACATCGAGTTCCGCGAATTCGATGTGAGACTTCATGCTAGATGGAAAGCTCTGCAGGTTGAACCGACATACGACTATGTGGTCATCTACGACGGTCCTTGGGACACCTATCCTGTAATTGTCAAGTGAGTACCAGTTGAGGGAAGTAATAGTTTCTTAGTATTACGAACGGCTTCAATATGAAGCTCACGTACGAATCTACTGGTCCCGACTTGACTCTCCTCTTTCACACTGGTACCTTCTTTGAAGTGTTGTTGTGATCATTTGTTTGCAGATAGATCGAACACGAGGAAGGGATGGGAAGCTTATTGGAGGGCTGTGTGAGTTTCTTAGCAAATCTAGAATCGTCAGTCCAATCCCACAAGCGTATTACTTCAACGAAACAGGATCGGGAGAGTTCTCCTCGCCGCAGTATCCGGACAACTACCCAAACCTTCTCGATCAGCTCTATTACTTCATTGCTCCTGATGGATTCCGAGTGAGAACTTACGATGGAGAAGAAATAAGCAGATAAATGTAACGTTCGACTCCTTCTGGACGGAAACGACGTGGGATTGGCTCGCCCTCTTCGATGGTCCAACTGCAAACACTTCGCTTGCCACATCCTTTGCAAAGTGAGGTTCTTTTGTCCGTGAGAATGTTGTTTAGCATCTCGGGAAGCCGCACGGGCAACCAGATTCCCTTCTCTTACGCGAGCACAAACAACACTTTCACCATGCGTTTCTCAACGGGTAACTTAGCTTTCACTCCAAATTCAAATCCTCAGACGGAAGCAACAATCGAGAGGGCTTCCACGGAATCTTCTTCCATTTCTAACACCAAACATGAACTGTTATCGGTTGGGAATAAAGCCAAAGAACGAAAGTGCAAACATAAGATCAGCCTGGGAGAGCAACGACCTGACACTCATAAATTTTGCGGCTGCCTCCTAGGGCTCAGTCGCAGAACCGGTCTCGGGATGATCCGTCCGTTGCTTCTCGTTCTTTTGCTTCTTGGTGGCCACTTCGCCCTTGAAGAGCGTCGTGATGAAGAAGAGGAAGGCGAGAGGAGCTATGAACCACCGGTGATCTTTGCCGCTCCGCCACCCTGTCCCACCGGCTGGAACTTCAGCAATAACGGAAATAGCACAGCTAGCTATTGCTACATTCAGCCCGATATGAGTCTGCCATGGATTCAGGCCAGAAGTTACTGTCAAGCAAGTCCTCTTCGTAAGCTATCAACAAAGTTTAGAGCATCGGTGGCCAACTCGTCTCCTTCTTCAATAGAACTGAGTATGACACAGTGAAAGGTTGGAAGATTGCTGATTGAAGCTGAGTACTTATTAACAGCTTTGCTCAAGCCGTCAATCTTCCTCACATGGACGGGCCTCTACAAGAACACCACGTGGAAGTGGTCAGACGGCACTACGGGTAGCTTTGCCACCTACTGGCTTACTGGTGAACCGAAGCTAAACAACGGCAATTGTTCGGCGTGGAGAACCACCTCTCCAGACGGACTAATGGCAGCTCCCTGTAAGTCAAGACTTGACTTGATTCTTCTTGCAGGTGAGAAGGCTCAGCCTTTCGTCTGCAAACAACGAGCCGCTATGTGAGAACTTGAGTTTCTATTGAGAAGAAGAGATTTTCAGATGCGCGCCTTATAGAAATGTACCTACGGCGACAACAGGCACTATTCAGTCTCCAAGTGAGCTAAAATAACGCTTGACAAACACCTTCTCAGATTACCCAAATAATTACGACAACAATCTCGACTGCTTCTATTTCATTCAGTCAAAGAACGGAACCTTCATCTATATCGACTTCAATCCCTTCGATGCAAGTGCATTGCAGAGAGCCACGAAAGTTCTTTAGGTTGAGGCCAACTATGACTATATCACCCTTTATGACGGTGTTGACACCAATTCTTCAATCATTCAGAGCAAGTAAGATCTTTGGGAGAGAATGTTCAACACTTCAGGGTGAGTGGCAACTATTCTTACGAGCTTCACTTCGAGAGCAGCTACAACGCAATGACCATCTGGTTCCATTCAGATAAGTGTGATTTTTTTTCTCATAAACAAGTTACACATAGCGTTGTCAACAAGAAAGGCTTCAAGGGAATATGGAAGGCACTCACCATCCCTGATGTCATCTACGTTAATGGTTCCGGCAGTGGTGAGCTGCAAAGTGACGGTTATCCAACCAACTATTCGTACTATACCAACCAAGTGAGTGCTTGTTCTGTATTGGAGAAAGCCGGATAGGAGTACTACTTCTTCACGGATCCCGGCTTCCAAGTGAACCTCACTTTTGATGACTTCTTCACTGAGCAGCGCTACGACTACGTGCAACTCTTTGATGGTCCTTGGGTGAACGGATCATCACCACTCATTGCAAAGTTCGTTCGGCGTGCGCCTCTTAGAACAGATTTCAGCTTGACGGGTAACCTCACAACACCTGACTTCCCTCCCTTGAACTTCCTTAGTACTGACAATACACTCACCATGAAGTTCATCTCAGGTCTGTTGCCACAATCTTTAGGAGACTAATTTCTGGCAGATGGTGTCATCAACAAACGCGGTTGGCATTTATGGTACCACTACGGGTGATGCGTCTCTTTGCTCAATCATTGAATGATCAAAAGAGACAGCAATTTATTTTATGAAAATAAAAACATGGCTGTTTTTATACTGTGCTTCACATACGAGTCCGCTTGGCATAGAGCCGAAAGTGGTCGTGATGTCGTCGAAAGTCTTCTTTGAATCGCGGGCGATTGCTTGCGTCGACAGCTGTAAATTTCAGGCGTTTGCAGTTGATCGTAAATGATCTCTCTTGATTGATGGGTTCAGACAAAGAATGGTCTCTCGTCTTTGACTTCAATCACATTGCTCTCTTGGCTCTTCTTGAGAGAAGGACAATCATTGTAATTCTACACTGCGTAGATGATATTTATTCTTGACAATGTCAATACTAGTTGATAACAAACGAAGGGGGTCCTATCCCAACTACAACCATCTCAAAATGTTCATCGGCATTGAGAAATGCACGCAAACAAACGTTAGTAATGCTGGTAAGTAGACTGTCAGACAGGTGTTAGCATTAGTAATACTTTTCAATGGACAAACGCGAACATTTTGAAAAGACAATAGCAAATACGTTGGTGAAAACAACAAAATGAACACGTAATCGCACCGTTCAACAAGGGAAGAAGCGCAAGTGGACAAAGAAGGTGCACGATAGGGAGATCGAAAAAGAACAAGACGCGCACAAGCACTGGAAGAGAAAAATGAGAAAGAGAAAACAACGTCAATAGCCAATGAGTGATGGCAGGGCCGGAATAGCGAGAAGGAAAGGGTTGGTCAAGGAGATTAAAGACCAAGGCGCAGTTATGATGTCAGAACTGAGCACTTCAGCTCTAAAAGAAAACATTAATGAAGTAAGACAAGGAGGTAGGAGAATAAAATGTGTGTCAACAAACTTTGCGGATGTGCGTATGCAAGATCGAGGAGAAAAAGACCGTCAAGAGAGTGATCGGAAGACAACAATAGACGAGACAAACTCAACAAAAGTACAACATGAAGGTGAGATTGCAAAAGAAGAATTGGTTTGTAGAGAGAGACAACAACTGAAACACAATGGCATACGATGTGCACCACAACAAACTCTTCTTGCTACTAATTTCTGTACAGATTTGTACTTACTTTTCGGGATTCAACAATACAAAGTGAGAAAGAAGAGGGGAACACTCAAAAGAACACAATGAAACATCGAATATCCTACAAAGTGACAATGTAATTTTCTCACATCAGATTGGCTACCGGGTTCAGTTCTTCACCTCTGTCTTTGCAATACTGCCGTGGACTCGGAAACGATAGAGACATGTGTAGTCTTCACCGTAGTTGCTGTCCACTTCCAGTTCTATGATCTGCACCGGGTAAGGAGCTTTCTTCTAAAGAAACAACTGTTTGCGAAGAACGAGATCCTTCTTACAGTTATTGGAAAGATCTGCAGAGCTGGACCGTCCTTCTTGTAGATGAATTTTCCCAACTCGAATTTGCTCTCGTGGTTGTCCTCATGCTTGTCATATGCCTGTGCAAGATTTTTTAAGACATGAAAGGCTTACGAAGATGGTGAAGTTCTGTGGTGCTGACTTGTTCTCTCCAAGTGGAGTCAGCGATGCTCGGATGTGTTCATATGAGACGGCCGACACGGTGATTGGATAGGAAAGCTTGAGAGTCAAATAGCCAATGCCACCCTTGAAGGCCCAACACATTCCAGGAACGAGGTTCGGCGTGTCTCTCTAAAAAATACATATTTCATCTTCAAATCGACAGCTTCTCTTACCTGAATGACAATTCGCGGTCCATAGCTCGGATAGTAGAGCGGAATGTTGAAGATCTTCTCCACTCGAGTAGTGATCGGGTAGTTCTCCGTGCATCGAGTGCTCAGAACCGATCCGCCGGCTGGTTCAAGAGCGAAATCGGGCATTCCCGTCTTATCCGCTTCGTATGTCTCCATGATCTTGGCAATTCGGAGCTCGATATCTTCCGTGAGAATCGTACGCTTCTCCTGAAAGACTCACAATCTCACAAGAACTGAAGGCCGACCAATGTTTTAAGGTGCTCCTCCAGACGTGAAATATGGGTCTGCACATTTAGAACATCGGCCCCTCCTGCGGCGCTGGGATTGCTCGTTGTCTTTTGATTCAATTGCGCACGAGTTTCGGCGATCTGTTTGCGGAGAGCCACCAACTCGAGTTCAAGACGCTTTCGCTCTTCAACCTCAGCACCACGTGCAGCTTCCGCTGCTTTCTGAAAGCAATCCTAAGTGAAAGCTTCGCGTCTCTTTACCAGCGCTTTCAGATATTCTCCACCTTCCAGCGTGCTCTTCTCCTTGTAATTTCTTTCTAGCTTCTGGAGATCGGCCTTCACCGTAGCTGACTGCGCCAGAATCTGCAAGCGTTGCATTTAATTCCGTAAATGAGTACCAACCTCTTCACGAAGCTTCTTCTCATAGGTGGCTTGGTTCTTTTCGAAGTCAGCACGAACTTGAGCAATTATTTTGGCGACAATTGCGGCATCATCAACCGGGGTTTGTCCTCCGGGAGAAACAATAGGCGGTGGTCGGGTCTCAGCCACTTTGCGAACAATGCTCAACTACAAAGGCGCTTAGATAATTTTGAGAAGAAGAATAATTACCTCGTCTCGGAACTTCTGCTCGACAGCCTTTTGACTCTTCTCGAAGTCGACCTTAACTTGGCCAGAAACCTTTGCGATGATTTCGTCAACGTTGATGGCGGGAGCTTTGTTAGCCGCAGCCTCTTTCTTGGCCAGAATGAGAAGCTGAAACGGGAATCTCAGTGACAGGAAAACCCTGCTTACTTCTGCGCGCAGGGTCTTTTCGTATAGTTTTTGACTCGTTTCCATGTCCACACGCAACTGAGCCAAGACTCTGCGAATAATTTCCTCGTAGTCGACGGTCACTGTTGTTGAAGGTGGAACTGCCAGTTCTAGTTTCAGAGACAGAAGCTGAACATGCTCGTGTGATCGATGTGATTGGGCCATACCTTTTCTTGCAATTGTTTCTCATAGTTCTCTTGAAGTTCCGTCTGCAGCTGAGTTCGAACTCGGGCAACTAAGGCGTCATAATCAATTTCCGGAGCTGTTGATGGTCTTTCAATGATGACTTCCTTGACAATCTTTGACGATTGTGTGAAGCCATAGAAGAAGCGAACCTCATGGACAACGTCTGATGGATCCGGAGTTGGGGGAGCAAGCCTCCAGGTCTCCACAGATTCGTAGAGGAAGATGCTGAATTGGAATGGCAGCAATAGGAGAGCGAAGACGCCTCGACCAACAGTGCCAGCGAAGTCGGCAAGGAACAGCCAGAAGTCGTACACTAAACTCGCAATTAGTGTCATTAGAGTGAACATACGACGATTCTTTGTGTAGTTAGCTCCAACACTCAGTTGCACGGCCGAGTAATCATAATAGCGAGAGACGATATCGTATGGTTTATTCTTCTCACTCCATTCCGTGGCACGCAAAAACGGCCACGTTACTGCAATTTACAAAGATTACTGGCGTAACATGCTCTCTCACCGATGAACACGAGCCATTCAACGAGGAAGGAAACCAAGTCCCAGAGAAGGTGGAAGGCGAATGATATGTAGCCGATCACATAATGGAAGATGTCGAAGAGAGCGTCTCGAACGTGGAAGAGGACGTTGCGTGAGTTCTTGTAGGGATGAAGATCCGCCACACTCTCCATCACATACTCGTAGCCGTTATAGGCTGCAAGAAGGGTGAACTACAATATCCCTCTTACCTCTATTCTTCGTTCCCGCGTAAGCACTGGTTAGTCCGGACTTCACATAGTCGCCGCTAGCCACTACTGCGTGACGAACTTTGGCGTATCCTGAGTAGGTCCATGAAGAGCCGTGATCAATGTAGTCCTGGACAATCGACGGAAAGCCATGCGAATAGGCGGAGATATCTTTACCACCGAGACCAATCTGAAGCAAATGTCTATAGCCAATGCTTTCACTCACCGCTGGCAGTTTCATGTACTGTGCTGTGTTGTTGATGAGTTTTTGACCAGCTTCAGTATTGTTTGCGGCTAGGAGAGCGAGAAGGAGAATGAGGAATGGGATCAGGAGCCACCAGAAGCAAAAGCCCAGGCCACGCTTCTTTCCATCCTCGTCTTCTTCAAGGTAAGAGCTTGAGGGTCCAACGCCAAACAAGTTCATGGTTTTCTCTCCTGTCGTATTCAGTCTACAAACCAAGTAATCACGAAAGAACACGACGAACCCTCGGATAATGCCGTTCTTAATCCATCGAACAATGTCGACACCGGCGAAGAGAACGACTAGAACGCCTCGCACAAAGAAGTAGAAGATTTCAGAAAAGACTGAGACAATGCGTCTGATTATATGTCCAGCGCCACCGTCGGGAATTGGTGAAGGGGACCGAGTGGTCGAGCGAGTGCTTCTGAAAAATATGAATATTTCCAAATGAGAATTGTATGTACCTGGTGTGCCTCCTAGTTACCGTTTCTTCATGAACCTCCTCGCCGAGGAGAGCCGCGTGAACCGCCCTCGCACCTTCGACGACCTTCCAAAGAACCCAAGTGACCGGGCTCAGAATGTAGTAGAGAACCGAGGAAATTGTGCGAGCCAAGAAGATTGCGATTCTCGTCGAACGACGTTGTTGAGGCTCCTCATCCTCGTAACCAGAATCACTTGATCGGCGCAGGATCGGTTTCGGAATGTACTCGGTTGGGCCCACGATACGGTTCTTCAAGTTGTTGTAGCTGAAATGGATCGAACTGGATTGTTGTTGTGTGACTCACAAGTTCTGGGCGTAGTACTTGGAGTTCGATGGTAGATTGCGCACACTGTCGATGAGATATGCGAGCACATAGCAAATGCCATAGAGGATAGTCGTGAAGAAGCCGTTTGAAGGTGGCTCCTTAGCAGGTCTTCCACGGCGAGCACGAGTAAGCGGCTGTACATGAGAAACAGTAGCCGGCGCTTCTTCTTGGAATCGAACGCTCCTTGAGGAAGACGCTCGTTGATAGGCTACCGGGGGTGCCGAACCCAGATTGCGCCTAAAGAATTTCAATCATAGCGAATTGGTTGTAAGGAGCAACAAGAAGTTTAAAATCTCACTCACGTTCGAATTCGTAGATTGTGGCCCTCGGGTTGCTCATCATCTGTTTCTGATTCCGTCTCCGCTCCATAGATATTACGACTTCGAAGTTCGTACAGCGTCTTCAAATGCGGTGAGCGCCTGAAATAAAATTTTGTTTGTAATTTCTTTGTTCCTGCGCTTACGGTTCCTGGATTCGGCCAAACGAGAGCTTGTGAGCAAAGAGAACCGTGTAGAACTTGATCCACTCGAAGAAGCTCTCGTTATTGTTTGAGCTTGGCGGGGGCGCCACAGCTCGATGCACATGCGAAATGTTTACCGACTCTAAAACGGTTTGATTGCATTGATAAGCAATTTTCATACTTGGCGGGCGTCCCCGAGGACGAGCAAGTGGCGTCTCATAGTCCACAGAGGAAGCTCGCTTCTGAACCGGCTCTTCCGTGTATCTCTCAGGGATGAAGAGGGTGAAGGGTGCAAGGAGGAACTTCACTACGGCGACGAGGATGTTCCAGAGAAAGAGCAAGGCTCGAAGCACTAGCCCAAGTGGAAGCACAAGGAACTCAAGCAAGCTCAGGAAGAAACCCTTCACTCCTTCACCGAGGGTGAGAAGGAAGCCCGCTTGCTCGTTGGCGGTAGAGCTTCGAGTTCGCGTGCTTATTGATTCTGCCTCGTCCGATCCGAAAAGGTAGTTGAATCCGTTGATGCTCGTTTTTCCAACAAAGTCGAGAATCTTGTAAACGAGAAGGAAAGGGAGAAGGAGCAGGGAATAAATGGAGGAAGCCGTGGTCTTGATCCCTCTTCCAACCACACTAGTCACTCCGGGCTCCTCGAACTGCGGGACTTCTTCGTGTCTCCAGAAGTCGTCTTCACTGTCGTCTGCGAATTGTTCTTGCACGGGTTCTTCAACACGCTTTGGCGGGCGTCCTCTTCTTCTCAGCACGTGCGTCACCACTTTTTCCTCTCTCGGCGCCGCCACGGCCTCAGTTGGTTCGACATAGAACGGCGAAGTAATTGCATCTCCCACTTTGACGATTCCCTTGTAGGAGTAGACAAAAGGGAGGGCGGCGAGCTTGACGAGCTGGCCGGCCGTCGAAGTGACAGCATGGCGAACGGTTCCCGCATGACGCACTGTGCCCGGGACGAGGCCTTGAGTGCCGCCGGTCACCGTCTCCTTCGTCCATTGAATGGCGTCCAGGGTCGTCTCTCCGATAAAGTTGAGGACGTAATAGATGGCGTTGAAAATCGACGTCACAAGCGTGTAGAGCAGATAATAAAGAAAGTAAAAGAAGCTAGCGAAGAGGGAGGTGACGGTGGAGCCGGCTGACTGAGCACCATTGCGTGTGCCCTCGTAGAAAGCTTGCCAGGTCTCATAAAGCCATTGTGCCTGCAAGGGGAAATGCGTGAAAAAGAAGCAAAGTTTGTATGGAGAATAAGGCAGTGCAACAAAGCGAAGACAACGTACTTTGAAAAAGAAGAAGTGAGTGACGGAATCGATCCACTCTTGAATGTCGCAGAAATCGGAGATGCGATCGAGGAAATGATTCCAGGACTCATTGAGTGAGCTTCCGGCGCTAGAAGCCGAGGCACCAGCACCGCTCACGACATCGATGGTTTTCCTCAGGGGAAAGATTGTTACGTGGAAGATTGTGACGATGAGCGCCCAGACGGCATGAGCGCCGCGGTGAAAGAACCCCGGCCTCAGCTCGCTTCCATACTTGCTGATGTTTGGAATGCGATACCGCGTGGGTCCGTCGGCTCGATAGCTTCCACTGAATGCATAGGTGTAGCCGGTGTTGTAGGGCCTGAACAGACGAACAGAGGGCCGTCACTCTCATGCAGTTTCCACTTACAAGTGAACGTCGGTGAGTTGGTCGATTTGCTGTGGAGTGAGCGGCCGATCCGTGACGTCCCTTTCCGGCGGCTCGCTCAAACTATCCGCGTTTAATCTGCAAATATGGCGCCCTTCAATGCGTTCTGTCAACGACCAAAGTTTGCGGGGGTTTTTGCTCCTTCCTTAACTTGGACACATACTTGACAGGATTAGGAACACGTCTAGCGCATTAAAGTTTTCCTCATCCGTCCTCGTTTGATGGGACCGGTTATGAATTGCAGTCCACACTTCAACCCCTGGCTGAGCAATTGCACAAACAGCAACAACTGCCGAGTTTTGCACGTTATCTATTGCCGTGTGTTGTTGCCAACGCGTTGGAAGCGGTCAAACACCGTCACAACATTCGAACATCTTTTCGAACTCGTCTCGAACTTTTCACTTATCCTGACTGGTTTTTGGCCACCACCCCCCCCCCCCCACATCAACAACGTACGCAGTATTGCGAAAGTAGAGCGAACTGTTTCGAAAACATTTCACAAGTCAACAACTTACTTTCTGGCGTATTTGCGGCGAAGACGCTCGAACGCGTCGTCGTCCATCGCGGTTTTACCTACAAAGACGATCTCCATCGACTGAATCGTGGTGGTTTGAAGGACGCTGTGAGAAAGAGGAGCGTTGAGAGAGATACGGCATTCGAAGCCATTTCTCCCTCGTGGTGAATCACGAAATACACAACAAACGCAGCGCGCGTCTGTGTGTCTCGAACGAAATAAAACGCGGAGAGAGAAAAAATCTTCCAAAATATTCAACCCGCAATAGTCAGAGGGAATGCTGTGAAACAAGCTGGAGGAGGGAATTCCTAGGCATCAGATTTCGTGGCGCGGACGAAAGCGACAAGCCGGTGGGGTCGACTTGCCGCGGAGCGCGCGGCCCGGCATTGAGGCAAGCGAGCGCACGCGAAAACAAACAAGAAGGCGGGAATTCGGCGGCCGACCGTGCGAGCGAGCGCGTCGGTCGCCGCGCCCCGGTGGCGCTTGTGCAAGGACGCCTCTCTTCCTCCTCCTTCCCCCTTTCCCCCGCCTGCAACACAACACAAGAGAAAGGGACGCCGGTTAGCGCGCCTCGGCCTGATTCAGGGCGGGCGCGCTAGTTGGGAGGAAGGCCGAGGAGGCAATTTGCCTCCGCGTGTTTCTCTGCTACAAGACTCTAGTCCCCTCTGCATCCTTATCGGAGAGGGCCTCACGCCCAAAAAGTTGAATTCTCAAGCACAGGCTACATGCGTTTGAACTTCAAACCTAACACTGCGATATTACTGCGCGATCCTCCTGTCACCTCAAATGAATGGTGAACGTAAAGTGTGGTTGGCAAGAAGTCGTTGAAGTGCGTTGACCCTCTGATAGTAAAGTGACCGTATGGGTCGGTACCATTCGGCGACGTGAACGCCGATTTATTTTCCTTGTCAGTTGCGTCATTGTTTGAATGACCTCTGAGCTATTCGTGCGAGATCGTTGGACCAAGAGATTCGTGCACGAGATGCATACGCAAAGTCGCGAAACGTACATAGTTGATCCGGAATAGCGTGCGAAACTTGCACTCTTGTCTTGCCTGAGCATAACTACGCAAACGGAATCTGAAGTCTCAGTGAAATGCGACGTCAAAGTGTCTCAGAGTGTTCAACAGTCAATAAGAGGTGGCGGCTGCGGCTTCAGGCATGCCGATTGGCCAAATCTTGTTGATATCATGTCTCGACGAGTGTTAGCGGCTATCCCTTTCAGATCGGGCCATCCCTCTCCAAATCGCATCTTCGAATTTAGTGCGTCTCTCTTTCCTCCCGATCGTGTCGCTGAAGCACCTTACGACGTACGAAAAAGCGCGTATGACTCGAAAGCTTGTCGCGGTTGCCAAAAGTTCGTCTTCCTTGCTCTCGTAAAAGTGCGCGGTCCGATCTTGTGTCTGTGTGTGCTGCAAGGATTCCCACTCCTGCAACGTGCATGATTATGTTGGCTAGTGACTGGTTCTTAGAACAGAATGACTCGCACAGGAGGAAGGGAGGAAGAGGCGGGCGTGAATACGGGGCAATTCAAGGGTCTTCTCTCCATCGCCCCTCTTCATCGGCACCCCGATCCTCCTCCTTCTCCCTCTCTCCTCCTTCATCGTCCACTCCAAGTTCTCGAAATTGAGCGCTGCAATTCGATTTCCTGTGCCTGGTGGTCAACCACCGGGAGAAGCGATCGTTGTGTTGCTTCAACGAAGGAGGAAAGGACACGGGGAGGAGGCTGGTTGCTTCACATGCGCCTCCTCGCCTCTCACTCTAAGCCTTCTTCTTCCTCTCAATTCAACCTTCGTTTCCTCCTTCCTAGTGCTGCATAGAAATAGACCGCCACTCGTCATTTGTAGTTCGGCTGATACATGCTTGTGACTTGGAATGCTTACGTCTAGCGAGTATACGGAAATCCCCAAGGCGATCCTCATCAGCTTGGCGGTCAGACATCTCGATGCTGACAGGGGCTGTCGGGGAGGGGTTCTTGCCCTTCTCTCCTGGCACTCATCTCTCTTCATCATTATTGGGCTATTTGGGAATTCGACGCGCCACTTCGCGCGTCTCGACATGCCGAGTCGGTCAAGGAGGCGCGCGAGGGACATGCGTCCGAAGATTGCACGGCCAGCGCCATCTGGGCATCTCTCTACTCAAAGGTCATATCGGGATGATCGTCTCGGACTTTGCGAGAGGACGGAGAGAGAGAGTCCCGGAGAGTCCTGTCTTCGCTCCTCTTTCTATAAGCCGCTCGTCTCCATGGCTCCCCTCACTTGCCTTCCCGACCCGCCGACACCCACCGTCCTCCTCAGTCGCCGCCCGCATGTCTTCAAGCTTTTCCCAGGAGAGCACACTCCGTCGCGTCGAGCGCTCGTCCGACGCCACCCCGCGGACCACCCCCCTGGACCGCCCCGTTGCGCGCAACATCGGCCGGCATCGCCAATCCCCTGATGGAATCATTTAGAGGAGCGTGAGCTTCGCCTATTTCTTGCTTGATCATCTTGTTTAGAGGTGATGCCATCTTTGAATATTTTGCGCATTTCCTGATCTTCGCCCACTAGATCCTTTTAAACTCGGATGTCCCTTCGATAAGAGAGGAGAGGAAGTACACATGCATTGCGCGGCGCGTGGAGTGAGCTCGCTCAGGCGCGTCCACCTCTTTTCTCTCTTCCTGGGCGCATCTAAGCACACACCCCCTCACGACACCGCCATCCCTAGTCTATTTTGTCCCCCATTCTCCGCTCCTTCGGGGGGTTCAATCATCTCTCTAGGCGCGATTTTGAGCTATTTTCCTGGTTGTTAGGAATCGTTTCTTGAGGATTCGGAAGCAGTTTAGCCGAAGGAGCTCTTAAAGTGGCGCATGAACACAGCGCATTGTCTCCCTTCCTCCCCCCGGCTTCTTGACGGCCCGCAGTTGGTCACTTCCCAGCAACCATTGGTCGAGAGGCACGTAAATATGTTATGTCGCCCTCCGAGGTCCAAAGCGAGGCGATTGAGAGAGGAACGATCGTCCACTTGATTAGTGATGCTGCGCGGATTTTCGAGAGATTCCCGCGCGACCCGCCTTCCGCTGGGCTGAGATCGGAAATCTACTCGTAAGCTGCCTCCAGTGACTAACACTTGCGTGTTCTCCTTCAGGGCTTCTTCCTTGATTCTCCACAACATCGACCCCGAAATTATTTCCGAGAAAATTTTAATTTCGTCTTGTGTACTTGATGTGGTGGTCGATGCACGTCTCGTCCTGCTGCTATTTCTCTCACTTCTTTTGAAGATTGCACCGCAAGTAGACGGAGAGAAGCTCAAGTAAACCTTTGCGCGCACACTGATCCGCTCTTTTCGTCTCACAAGTCGACATCGAGTTTCTTGCTATTAGCTCTTACGCAAACGGAAGCCCGCCTTGACCAGATTCCCGAAAAACAAGGACGCGAATAGATGCTTCCGTAATTGGTTACTGACGAAGTCGACCTTGCTCGCATGAGAATAAGAAATACACCAATAACCAATGTGACTACAATATCTAAAACGAGAATTGACTCGATCCAGGGCAGCTCGCGAAAGGACTACATTTTCCACCCATAAGCAACACTCCCTAAATGCCAGACATGCGACGAGGAGGGGTGGGGGAAGCCAGAGGGGCGCGGCGGCAGCGGCGTGCGCGAAAGAGTGGTTTCATTAGTGCTGAGGGAGCGGCGTCCCTTCGTCCTTGTGTGTGTTACGGACGAACGACTGGGACGTCCTTGCTTTCGTTTGTGGAAATGGTTTTGCGCTCCGTGAAGAAGAGCCTAATTGTCCATACAACCTCTCTTCTTCATACTATATGTGCCAAGGGCTGCAGAGAGCTCAACATCCAGACCACTCCTATTCACAGTCTTTTGGTTCATTCATCGACGCGAACCTCCCACGCGTCGCGAGGGCAAGCCTCAAGTCAACACCTCAAGCGGGTCTACATGGAAGCAGCTCGCGACGCTCTCGTTCTACTTCCCTGTCACAGTCTTTATTTTTGCACTTCTCGTTAGCGCGTTTTGAATCCCTGCCTTTAGCTTTCTCCCGTTACGTTCCCCTTCGTGGCTTTCGCACCTGCGTCTTCCGCTTCCTCGTGCTTAATGTTTGATTAAGATAATTGACGCAGCCCACTTGAGGGTCGTCGAGTGGCCGACGCTGTAAGCGAGAAGAAGACGGAGGCGATCAAGACACCCCCTGACCAGCTCCCAAAACAGCGCGCAACCATGACAGCCGTCGCCGACGTTTAAAGTCCATTCTTTAGGGCCTGCCAGCGACGGCATGCACAACGGTTTGTCCTTCCGTCTTTGAATTGGCGATGCGGTACCAACTTGCAGGCGACGCGTCGAGTCTTCTTGATGCGGCGCGTCCTCTATGAACCCCAGGTGCCGGCCGTGTGGAGCCGCTGTTCTGTTGCTCCTCCTCCAGCGTCTTCTACTCGTTCCCCTCGCCGACGCCCTCTTCATCCGCTCGCACATCCCCGCGTAAGTGGGGCGCCTTCGGCAACGCCGACCAAGCGACACTCCGGGGACCGTCGGGTTAGGCGTCTCGCGCAAAAATTTCCGCGCGCCGCTTTAGCTCTCAAACGCTTTTTGGGACGGGGAACGGAACGAGCGACGTTCCTTCATCGCGAATTGCGTGTGGGCGAAGAACTCACGCACATTCTTCGAACTTAATGTAGCCGGCGGAGTCATCGCAGAGCCAACGAATCTCTCGGGTCCCCTCACGGCACGATCGCGACTCTAAAAACAAGCAAGACTATTCACGGAGAAAGCGAAAACTAGGAAAAACGTCTGACAGAGACTTACTGCAGCAACAAGTTGATGGCATTCTCTCCTTTCAGAAACTCGCACTGCAACAACAGCTCGGCGATCGACTGCTTTGCGACGATCTTCGAGGGAATGCCCGAGATTTGCGGCGAGCAAGAGCTCGTCTTCCGCTGCCAGCACTACAAGGTGAGAGCCTCTCCCTCTTCTCTGAGTCTCGCTCTGTCTCTTTGCCGAGATCCTGCCCGGTCTCTCTTTGTTCAACCGGTCGCTGATAGCTCGACTCTCTTCTCATTTTTCCTTTCTCTCTCGCCTACATGCGTTCATCTCGACATTTCTCCGTGTGGCAATTCCGGGATACATGCGTCTGAGAAGCCCCATGTGCGCTTTGGGAGGATTAGTCCCCTTGCCTGTGCCATCTCCCTCTTTCTTTCAATCGAGCATATTCAGTGGACAAATTCTTTGAAAGTACTTCTCATACACACAGAAAATAGGTTCAATCCGATCGTCTGATTACAAATGACCAATCTTCAATTCCTAAGTCTTTCGAGCAATGAAGCTTTCACTTTCAGTATCTCGACTCCTGTTTCAATGAACGAGTCGGCTATTGCGATGCGGCGTCCGTCGGACTCTTCGCCCGATCCGCGATTCGACGTGCTCAACACAAATGCGAGACTCGTGCGCATAACCAACGATCGGTAAGCATAGCTCACTCTTCAGTCTCCAGCCAGGGGCGCCCTTCCCCACTAAATCTTTCTTTTGCCCTCCTCTCATTCATTTTCCGGTGCGGTGTGCGCGAAAGCAAATCAGGAAAGCGCTATTAAAAATCGAGTGCTGTGTCGAAGACGGAAAATTTGACATATGAGTCGACGTCGCGGTTGCATGTGTGGCCAATTTTGTCCCGGCCTGGAGCAGCCGGCGATTTCCGAAAGCGCAAAATTCAGTTTCAACGTGCAGACACGCGCGGTTGCAGACGAAGACTCGCTTGCATAAACATGCAAAGCCACGTTGCCACAGCACAAAACTTGCAGGTTTCACGCAAGAGGACGCATGGCCCGCCGCCCTCGCGAGCTTCGGAGCTGCAGCTTGTCTCAGCCCTTGGCTACCTGCAGACGCAGTGTGCCATTTCACAGGCGGACAACTGTACGGCCTCGCCGACGGAGCATGCGATGCAACACTGCGAGCACGCCATGCGAGCCCGTGCCGAGCCCTGGAAGCCGGATTTTGATCGCCACATGCTTCTGAGGTGAGTCAGTAAGCTGCTTGCCATTTTCATCCTTTCCACTAATGTCTCACATGATTCACGCTCTGTCGTTCATCGTGTGGCTAAATGTCATGGCATCGCGCATCTACATATCTTGCTTCCGATGATCCGGAAATTCGGTCATTGAGATGAGAAGGCCAAATCTGTTTGATGAGCGCCATTTGCAGGATACGTCTCGACTCTTCAGTGAAGCTTCTGACGTATCAAGAGACGGACAAGGAGAAGGAGTGCCTCATCGTTCGGTCGACCCTCAGCGATCTTTACGAATTGCATCATCGATACTGCTTTCATGCAAGTTTAAAGGTTCTGAACAACTCAAATGGTCTCAGGCAATTGTGACACGTTGTTTGTGCGAGCAGCTCTCGTTAGGGACGGTATGCGGGATCGACTGCGCGGCGCTCGAGCCTCGCGGTCCGCAGGACTCACTTCTCTCGTGGGAGGAGTTCACCGGCAAACTCATTAACCCGCAACGAAAAGTTGTCGCGAGCACAAAGCTGGACGCACTGCTTCTCGTCGCGGTCATAGTCCTCTTGATTTGCTCTAAATGATCACTATCCTCTACGCCCTTCTTTCAATCGGCTTTCTAACTGTGTACGAACTTGCTCCATTATGGTATCGGATGAATAAAACTCGCAAGCGACTTTTCCTTTCTAAAGGACTGTTCAGCTCCTAGACGCAATCCGCGACAAAAGTTAATTCTGTTGCCGGGAATGGAAACCAAGCTTCGTGGCTGAGAGTCAAATTCTGAACAGTAGACGACAAATAAATCGTGAGCAAAAAGATCCTAGCAGCTGTCAAAAAGTATGACGGGCTCAATAATTTCGTATTGGTAGACAGTCCTGCTAGAGAGTTTAAGAAGAACTTGCCATTCGACGTGTTAAATCCGTCGCTAAGTGCTCATAGCGCGTGTCGAGACAAAAGGTGACCAAAGAGAAGGAAGGCTTCATCGCTCGTTCTGCTGACAAAATTCTCATTTGAAATCCACCGGAAAACGTAATATCACCAAAAGTTGATTCCGTTGCCGGGAATCGAACCCGGGCCTTACGGGTGAGAGCCGTAAATCCTAACCACTAGACCACAACGGACGTGATGGGAGGGCCCGATCCTGATCGTGATAAGCATTGGAACATTGTCTGAGGATTGGCTGACGGAATCAAATAGATCTTTATCGATGGACTTGAGAATCAAAGAAATATACTTATTAGCATCGACAAATGGCGAACACAAAGTTTTACAACTTATCTAAAGCACAAGCACCTTTAAACGGCAACTTTTGTTTTATTGTCTAGTATGTGGCTGCGCGATGTAACCTCCACAGTTGTTCCTTTCATAACAGCAAACACATGCTTGATTATCCTGGCTAGTGAAGCCGGATGCAGTTACAGCGTCGTGACCGCGCGCTAGAGCATAAGTGCGACAGCATCCATCACAGCGCCCAGTTAGAATGCCCGCCGAGCATGTGATGGTGTTCGAAACCCCATCGACCGTGGAACGAAAGGCAGCATTCTTAGTGCAGGCTGACATGAATACAAGATTTCAATAATAATCATTATCATCAAAGCATACCGAGCGACTTTGTGCAGTGTGCGGTTCTCCTCATTTCATGCCCGCCTACAGCTACCGCAATTAAAACGAATAATGAAAAGGAGCACATCCTTGTCTATCGACGCTTGGAAGTGTCGGACTCCTTTTAAGTACTTCGTCTTCTGTTTTGTTACTTCAACACGGAATCCTTCTGTTTTGTTTATTCGTGTTGGCGATTAGGGCTCTACGATCACGTGAGGGTCTCGCTGCTAACGATGCGCGGAAACACGTGACTTTGTTCCAGTTTGAATCTACAACACACAATTGCTTCTTGGAGCGCGGAGTCCACGAGCTAGCCATTCAATTATCTTTGACGCATTCCTTCTGTCAGTTGCTGTCGTTACATTGTGAACTTCTGGCACGCGACTGTGTTGCACTTTGAATGTTACGGTTAAGTTCAAAAAGCTACCGCTTGCTGTTGGAGAACGCGAATACGGTCGTGACGCCTACAGATGTGCATCCTTAGCGATTCATGAATATGATGTCAACTGTTCGTAAGAGATGGAATATTCAGCTGCACCTTGGTAACTAATAAGTCGCTTTCGTCAGATTAGGTTAAATTTTATCGCAACTACTATTTAACGTTACACATGTCGAGATAGAGGAGGATAGAGTCATCCATTCAGAGAGAATTACTAAACTTAGTGGTCTCTTGGCTAGGGACATGCTGCACGCGACGTTGTTATCCCCCAATATATTGCACTGGCTGAGGCTGCGGTGGAGGCTGCATCACTTGCTGTTGCTGTGGATATGCGATGTTCCCCGGGGGATACTGCGGAAGCCCAGTGTAGCAACAGACACAGGCGCGACCGTCTTGACTCTGGAAGCCAGATGCCGTGGTGGCGTCGTGACCGTTCGCAACGGCATAACTGCGACAACAGCCGTCGCAGCGACCAGCAAGATAGCCCGCCGAACACGTGACGACTGAAGAAATCCCGTCGACCGTCGCTTGAAATGAAGCACTCATTGTGCACACTAAGAACTTCTGATTTGAAGGAGAACTTACCAAGTTGCCCGCCAAATGCGGCAGAGCGTTCAGCTCTTTTCAAATGTCGCCCTGTGACGAAAACTGTGAAAAGAAGCAGAAGCAGAAAGAACCGCATTGTGCGTTATCGGTGACTTTTCCCGTCGGGAAAAGTCGGCCACATACATCGCTTTAAGTACCTCATCGTGTTCTTTGTTCCTTGAATGCGGAAGACATATTCTTCTCGCCAAATATCAAATGACTCAGTATCAGAATTCCAGAGTCATTAGAGGAGTAGACATGTAAGGTGCGCCGCCCTATAAAGACTTTTATTTCATTTTTAAGGAACTCCATAAACGCCATCATTCTTGCCATCATTGTGGACGCGTTCCATCCCTCCTTTGTCCACTGATCGTTCGTCTCGTTTCGTTCTTCTTGATAAGTAAGGCTCCGTAGTCTCGCATCACCCTGATACAGTATGCGAAAAATCGTCGTATTTTGACGTCTGGGGGGTTTTCAACCTGGGCCCGTAGCAAACCATAAGTTATGGTTTTGGTTCAAAAGTTATGGGGTCAAGGTAGGTCAAAATGCAAAGT
>JAQIXL010000919.1:0-23068 GCA_034700245.1 Poikilolaimus oxycercus
CACAGAACAAAGTTAAAAAATCCGCTAACACGTGGGATCGGATACCTATCCGAGCACAAGCACTTTCCCTCTTTCAGTTGGCCCAGAAGTCATCTAGCGATTTTTAACCGAAATTAGTCCCTTGAAGTCGCTCGCTACAAAAAGTCGTTTTCTTCTTCCTTTGGGGTCTCTCTGCCCGCCAACCAAGCGAGCTTACTTGTCGCCATACAGGCTACGTACAGCCAAAAGATCTCCGAAAGAAGTTTGAAATGAGGCCTCTTCCCGAGACTTTCTCAATCATTTCTCCCCAAACCAATACAATGAGACGAACCTGAAGTGGCAAAGGCTACTCGACTTCCGGTTCCCGATCTGGCCAGACAATATAAGATTGGAAGAATGTTCACCGCGACTGAGTAGATTGAGCCAACAAGACAACCAGTCTGGAAACTAATTCACACATTCTAAGGGGCTCACCTGAAGGCCGCAGCACAAAAAGCGAGCTGCGGGCATGCTCAAAAAGGGTGCGACGGGGGCTTAGTGAGCCCCGATATCGCTGCCCCTTCGTGCTAGCTCGTCCTCGTTCTTTTCTTACTCTTACTTCGTGGCAGTTTCTTTGAGGAAAAGCCACGTCTAAGTCGAAGGACGTTTCGGGCAAACACTCGCAGGGCCTTCGGCTTCCGCTTCGACCCCTCTTTCTTCTCACGCATCGTAAACAAACCCTGCAACGTGGACCAGGTGGTGGAAGCCGCTAGATTGTCCTGATTGTGAGAAGCTAGCGCTTGAGACTTTTGCAGGAGAGAGCGCTTCTTGCGATTCAACAGGGAAATGGCTTTGTACAAACATACATCTCTCTTTCAGGAATTTGCGAGAGAAGATGAAGACTGGATCAAAACAGCAACGCTCGAAGCGAAAAACTCAACTTGGATGTGCAGGACAAGTGTACGGTGGTGATCGACACGAGACCACTCGCGCAATGTTTTAGGCCAACGTCAGTCGCTGTTTGCCGTCGTTGGCGGGTGGTCGGGTTCCGCGATTTCTGTTGATTTGTTTGTGTTTTCGAGTTAATTTCGTCGCTTTGCTTGATTAATGCTGTTCGCAACTAGTTTTCACTGTTTGTTTGCCGTTTTCAATATTTATGTTGATGTTTCTGCCCAATTTCACCGAGAATTCCTGTTTTCAGCGCTCGAAACGATGTCGGAAATCGTGAACTCGAACGATCTGCCGGAAGTTGGAGAGGTGGAGGCCGCGAAGGCCGTGGACGGCTCACCGAAGAAGGACAACGTCCTCGGCAAGCGCAGCGCTAACGAGGACAATTCACCGGCGGCGCCGGCCAGGAAGACACGCAGGAACTCCAAGAAGGCAAGTCAAACTTTTCCAAATTCGTAACGTCGAGACGATGTGGCCGGTGTTTGACCTTACCAAGTGCTTTGTTTCAGAGCGAGGAGCCTCCGGAGAACACGCAGGAGCAGGTGGCGCCCGACGCCCCGAAGGACAAGGAGGTCGAGGAGCCGCCGAAGGCCGAGACGGACACGCAGGAGAAGGCGCCCATTGCGGATGCGGACGCGCCCTTTGCGGACGAGGACGCGCCCTTTGCGGACGAGGACGCGCCCTTTGCGGACGCGGATGGCAATGGTGAGAAGCAGGTGAGCGAGAGGTCTCTCAAACAGAACCTTGCTTAGAACGCGGATGTCTCGGTCGTCGAGGACTCGCAGGACTCGGCCGCCACGGAGGACAAGCTCAACGAGAAGATCGAGCCGGGTGCGGACGGTGACAGCCAGACGGCCGGCTCGGAGACGCAGTGATCGGCTCTCCTCCGTTCTTCGCCCCACTTCCTCGCTTCAGAGGCCTTCTCCCCTCTCTTTAACACGTGTAAAGTGTCTTGTACCTTCCACCTACCCTTCCCTCAATTATTTTGTTTAACGTTGATCTTAACAAAGTAGCATCGCGTTTTTTGTTAAATAAAGCAGTTTTGGACTTGTGTGGCGCACATCATTTGGCAATTTCCATGTAAGATTGTGCGCGAGAACGTGAGGCGCCCTACTTGGTTCATTTTGCAGATTAAAAAAAGGTTTGTCTGCGACTTCCCAGGTCCGCTGGCTTGACTACTTCTGGGGTCGGAGTTTTGAAAACTTGACTAATGTTGGGGTAATCATGTAAGGACAGACAGAGAAGCCTTTTTCAACGACAGAGAAGCATTTCTCCGCTTTTGAGGATGCAGAGAGGTGACGCCGACACCCGGGCGCCACAGAAACACTCTTCTTGAGCGTTTGAGCAATTTTCCTGTCAGCACTTGAACGCCTGAATGAGTCGCCTACCAGATTACGCGCACAGGGTGCGCGCTTGGCGCTTGTGACGAGCACAGTTCGTGATTGAAATTTTAGAGTTGTCTGTCGGAAGTTGATTTGCTGCGTTTTCTTTGTTCTTTTCGCACGTTTGGCTCGTAATAGTTCTGTTTGCCCCTGTTTATGAGAGCGTAGAGTTGACTCGCACCAAGAACCGTTCCGCATTCAATAGCAACGCTCGGATTTTCTTTTGTCTAAAAATTCTCTATCGTTCATCGTGTTGTTTCGATGTAACTTTTCGTATTCTCTTGGTTTTGCAGGACAAATCGAACCCGGCGACGTCTGTGGCTGAGTGTGGACTGCCCTGGCGTATCTTCGTTCGAAGGCCATCAACGCCGTCTATGCTGACCTCGAGTCAGTGCTTGTCGTCGAGAAATCGACGCCGTTTGTCCGTCTGTCACACGAAGTCAGATAAGATTTTAACTTGGATCTGAAGAAGGTACTTCAGTTACGCGACGAGCAGCGGAAAGGAAGCTGATTCTCGAGTGAGCAATGCATTCGCCGTATCGCCCGAAGAGCTCGTGTAGAAGGATCTCTTGCCGTCGAGAGCTGGCAACGTCTGGGCCTTCGACGTCGTTTCTTCAAGTCCTGGTCGAGCGTTCTTTGCCGATCTCTGTCACTACAAGCAGTCCTTTCGCGATTCTTCGGCTGCCAAAAGACGACGGTTAGTTCTTTCTCTCTTTTCTTACTGAATCTGCAGGGTCTCGGGAAGACTCGCTGTTGCCTTTATTGACGAGCGCCTTGAAGGCGGCGAAGGTCGACGTGGCTGTGGTTGGTGATCGCGAATCGCTCGGAACTGGACGTCGAGGCGCCTCGTCGATGCGCAACTGTTTCATCAACGAGTACCGAAGAGCTGCTGCCATTGACGTTCGTTTTTTCTTTTAATTTTTCAATTAGCTCTTGCAGGCTTGTACCGCCGTCTCGCAAGACTTCGATGACGCCTTCGAAGCACCGCCCGCCGTCATCGAATCCCGTTCGTGTGCATCCAGCGAGCAACGTGTTCGACCTCGAACACTGGAAATCCTCGAGACAAGGTTGGTTGCTCTTTCTCGTTTTCAGAATATAGCTTTAGAGCTTCGACTGCTTATCGGAAGCCGCGACATGAGGAACGACGATTTCGACGTCGTTTCGTCGAGAAGGACAAGAAGGTGTCTGTTGACTTCGTCGACGAGCGTTGAAGCTACAAGAAGAGCACTCTAGCCAGGAACCTTCAAAACTTTTTTTCTGAAATTTCCTTTGTGTAGATGTATGCCTGTAAAGTTATTTGAAAGACTTGTTTCTCATTGCTTTTTTTAGTTGATGAGTGCAAATAAAAGATTTGCCGGCTTCTGCTTGTCTGCCCTTTCCCCCATTATCCTGTCCCGGTATTAGTTGATTGCAACAAAGACTATGTCCTGAGATTTGATGGCCTTGCGGTCCATTCTCGGCGTCTTTGACGACTTCGTCTCAGGCTGAACACCACAGCTTTTAGGCGCTCTTTCCCCACAGGGATGGCGAGTCCGCGGGGCAGGCATAGCAAATGTGTCTCAATTCTGGCCCCGTAAGAACGCAGAAGACCCCAACAGCAAGCCCTTGGAGCGAGCAGAAGGTTCACAGCGAGAAAGCCCACGTTGATCTAGAGTACATGACCTTCGATTGTCCTAGAAAGACGCAGTTTCATGAAATTCTGAGGCCGGATTCGGATTCTACGGGGTCGAAAACCCCCAGGGTGAAGGCGAAATTGAAGGGGCGCGATGGAGAAGAGAGGAAATCGCCGTCCCAAAGGGAGGCGGCTCGTCGGGCACTCTCTTGAGCCCGATTTGCCAGGCTGCAACCAAGGGAAAATGGCGCAGCGGGTTGCGCGGTGGGGTTGCACGCGGGGGGTCGCGAGTTCGAGTTCCGTGTCGTGATTTGTGTCTTGCATGTACTTGCCTGTGCTTGTAATGTCATGTAACTGAATAAAAAGATTTCTATTTTACTTTTTCAGACCTTGAAACTTTTTTCAACATTGATTGGAGAGCATTTTGGGTCTAAATGGCGAGACTTTGCTACAAGAGAGGCGATTTCTCTTTTTCTCAGGACTTCTAGAGCTGAATGAGAGCTTGGATAGACTTCTCGACATTCACAGCACCCTAGACGGCTTAGAAGAATGTGTTTTCTGTAAAGATAATGGTCGCGCTAGTGCTTTTGAAGTCAAATTACCCAAAAAGAAGAAGAAAGAAAGAGAACGGGGAAGAAATGGCGTTGAAATGCTTGACTAATATTGGGGTCCCAGCTTGACTACTTCTGGGGTCCACTTGACTAATACTGGGGTCGAGCTTGACTCATACTGGGGTCTACTTGACTACTTCTGGGGTATTGCTTGACTAATACTGGTGCATGGTATGAGTCAAGCTTTACCCCAATATTAGTCAAGTTTTTACCCCAGAAGTAGTCAAGCCAGGGGACCTGGGATTGGAAGAATTACAAGATCAACGAGGAACGACAACGCATTCTCTTGAGAATGACTCTTTTGAATGGCCAAAATTCTGGTAAAAATTGTAACGAGAAAATCAATGCTGACTGAAACAGCGACTACACTACAACCGACAATCGCGTTCAGCAATTCTCTTCGCTGGAGAAACTCATCGAAATGTCAATGTCCATGTCACGTTGTCGATTCTTGAAGTGAAATATTGAATAAGTACATGTTGGATACACCGCGACGATGGAATTGGGAAAAGGCATCGATCATTTGCTCTGTAGCAAGAGAGAAACGGCCAATTCGTCTTCAAATTGTTGTCCAATGCAATTCAATACAATAATATTCTACAGTGCGATTCGATTCCATAACCAAGCACAAAAAAACCACCGTATGAAATAGGAGCCTGAAACCGACAAGTGCCTAGCAGAGTGAAAAGCTTTTGAGAATCACAAATTCTCCTTTGAGTCTCTGGAGGCTGAGAGTCGTTTCCGACACATTGCAGCTTTCGACATCTGGACAGCGTGAGACATCTCAAGAGAGAGAAGGAACATGAAATACAAGTCTTCATGATATTCCCTTTTGTAGTCCTTTCAATTTTCAGCTCTTTCGTCTGTTTCGCGACGATTTAAAACAGCGCATTTTGCTTTCAGTGAATGATTAGTCTGCTCTGAAGCACAACTTTCGGGGAGGATTGTAAGCGATCGCATGTCGAAAATGTTCTGATGCGCTCCCCATTGATTTCCTTTGCGTGTTCGTGAAAGACAACCGTGCTCATCTTTTCCCCGCATGTTTTCTTTGTGCCCTAGTGGTCAACACACAATAATTCAAACGGCTCGCCCATTGCATTCAGACGATCGTGAAACCGTCGAGAACGGCAATTCTCTTCCCTAACGAGATCATAACAACGCAAGTGGAGAACGAGTGAAGGGCATGAAATAAAGTTCAGTTCGGCGAAGTTCAACAAGAATATTCGCGGCCACATTATTTCTCTCGTTTGTACGATCCATGAACCCGTCAAGCCAAGTGGCTGTCAAGCTCGGCGGAAGACCGCTACGGTTTTGACTGTCACAAAGCGCGAACCGTCTTGAGCACGAGTGCCTCTTTGCAAGGAACTGCGAGTTTTCGAATTCTTGCTTGCATTCCTTCTTCTTGTAAAGACCTAGACTTTGTTAGACTATCTAATGCAACTCAAACGTCGAGCAAATCCAAATCACTGCGAATGAAGTTTGCACTCTTCTTTGTATCGTTGTTGAAACAGCGAGGCAGCGATGCTGTCAAATTCCGCGATCGGAGCTGAATTTGATTTCAAAGCACTGTTTGAGTCTCTACTCTATCGTGGATAAATAGCCGAGTCAGGGCTCCTTCTCACATCGTGAGGACTCTCAATAGGACAGAAGGAACACGAACAATCTTTTCCAACCTATTCTCTACAGAATTCCCGCTCGCAGGTCTCATTAATGCCTTGGCTAGAGTCCGGCGGGGCGTCGAGCGGTGCAGCCGTTTGTCTTCTTTTCCGTTTTTCAACGGATTTCGCTCTCGGAACCTCGCGTTTCACATAATTAGTGTCTTGTCGAAGAACTCACGTCGATCAAGAGGAAAGATGAACTCGCGGTCGTTGAATATAGTAACGCCGACAACTCCACCAAACACCTACAGTTGTAGTGAAACCGTTCACAAACTGTTAGAAAATAGGGAAACTGGGCATTTCATCAACTCTGAAAGCAGAAATTCTGGCGAAGCTGCCGTGTATCTATGCAGAAACTGCGTTGGATCAAAATCCCGTTCAACACCGGACCATAAAGACAGCTTCTTTTAAAAATACCTCGAAACCGCCAATTTCTTCCAAAACTTCCAATGAATGGAAAGAACTTTATTGAAAGGCAGTCGTCAGCTTCACACAAATGGTAAGACCGACGCCACTTTGTCTACAACGTTTCGTACCATGGGTGCACTCTCAAAGCCAAGTTCCAACATTGAGCCTTTAGCGGTTGTTTGTTCTGAAACGCAGTTCTAGCGGCTCTCTCTTTGTGATTGCAAGTCCAAGAGATCCTAAAGCGCAATTTCCATCTGATCAGTTGTTCAAAGCAGCTTTTTCAGCTATCCACGAGCTCAACGATTTCGCTTGAACGGCGTGTTTTGCATGTTGAGAAAGCGTCGATGACTTGCCTTGCAAGTCTTCAATCAATCCAGTACGGACCAGAAGTTAAAGAAGGAGTCCACAGTTCACTCTACCTTGAAGCCTAAGGCAATGTTTCCCAAGACATGATGAGATATGAGACTTCGCTGGCCATTGGCAAGCAGATATTTGAGATGGACGGTACTCTTGATGAAACCGTCGTGTCATTTTTTCTGAACTTTTGAAGCTGTTGTAAAGTCTTTATTTAGCACCTTTAAAACTGTCTTTTTGTTAGACAACAAGCAGATAATCAGGGCTCAATGACTGACTACGGAAGGGTCGCTCACCTTTAGAGAAGGAGAATGCTCAAATTTGCTGCTACACCTTTTCTGGAATCAACGTTCCGCGGTCACCAAGCGACTATCCCCGCTGGCTCCGGCATTGAATTCAGGCGTTCTTGAAACCGTCAAGATCAAAGACAATTTTCTTTCCTAAGTTAACGAACGAGCAAGGAACTGAAACCACTCAGAAGGCCAAGTTTGAAACGGAGTTCAACTCAAGCCGATCCTCCACAAACTGGTAGCACAAAAACGTTCCCATCTTTGCGTGACACAAGAAACCGACTAATCAAGAGACAGCCGCAAATCGGACAACAGCCATGAAAAGATTGACTGATTCACAATGCGCGCTAGTTGAAAAATGCATTTGAGATTCCATCAACATTCGACAGTTTCACAGATGCTAGAAGTTCCGCGCTTTGTCGATTGCGTCGCTTATCGTCTGACGTGTAATATTCAAACCCAACTCCAAAACTGCTTTTGTGTTTCATTCCGAGGGATCACTGTTTTGATTGACTGGGACACGAGGAGATAAGGCTTGCTTCCTCAATTTCAAAGCCCTTTTCATGTAACTTGAATGTGTCAAGTCATTGATTCTATGAGGTTGTTCCAAACAGAGCGAGAGATTCTATCACAACCACTGCAAATTCGCGTTTAGTGACTGATTGTTAAGGGCTTTCACTGTTTTGCAATCTATGAACATAGCGGTTTCAGTGAAATTGTAACACTTCGATCCTGATAATCTCCTCAGTACGGTCTGGTTTGTGCTTGCAACCATTATCTTCAGCAATGCAACATCGAGACAGAGTTGGGCTGTTTGTCCAAAAAGTTGACTTCCGATGACTTCCTAGTGAACTCAGAAAGGACAATCTGGCAAGTTTGTCGACTCGGCAATTGATTAGTTTTTTGGATTGAACACTACCGCTTCATCTGATTTCTATTCCTTCACGAAAGAACCTCGATGAAGTGATGTTGCTAGCCACCATCTTCAACTTTGGTGCGGTCTTGAATTGCAGCGATATCGCCTCGAGACTCGGAGAAGTACGCAACTCAGAAGCGCCAGGAACAAGAGCGAGTGAAATTGTGAGTGAATTTTGCCCATCATTTTGTGACAGCAGTGAAACAGCGAGTACAAACGATGAACTGCGGTGTGTGATCAACGTGTCTGATCACTTTTGATAGCGATTTCAAAGCACTTGTGTGAGTCTCTACTACAATATATCGTGGATGCACTGCAGCCTCTGCCGAATCTCCTCCTTGAGAGTTGAAGAAATCCGGCCTGTGCGAAAGCTGTGCCATATGGCTGAACAAACTTTGTCAACTTTTAAAAAAATCTGTCATATTTGAAGACGCTTTTGCGTGTCCGCTGGATTGGGCAAAGCCGATCAAGAATCACGCAAACAACTCTCCTTGTCTCTCTTCAAATTCTTCAAGCCACGTCACACCCGCCAGCGATCGGCAAGAAACCAATTTTGAGCTCTTGTTCTTCTCATGAAACCATCGAGTCATCTTTTGAAACCGAAATGAAAAATAGCAGGTCGCTTTATCGCAAAACGCAAGCAGATCCCGATCGATCCAGCTGAGACGCTGAAAACAGAGAGCGCATCTCTAACGAGACGAGTCCGTCTTGTCACACAGCGGTTTCATCTGATTTCCATGAACTGTTCGTAGCAGACACGTCAATAGAAGAGAAGAAGAGCTGTCGAACTGATAAGAGTTAGTTGGTCGGTTGGTCGGCAGTGAATGTCTGGCTCGTTTGTTGGAGAATGGAATTGACGTTTCTCCAACACTCTCCAGTTTCATTGTTGATGGAAGTTTTGCGCTACGGCACCATGCAGTTATTGTCCGTTATGAGCCCCTTCTTCAAAACTGTTTTCATCTTTGACCTTGAAGTTGCTAGAGTCTTGATCCTTGAGGTTGTTCCAAACTGTTCGAGCACTTGGTTGGGCTGACCACCGTTTTGTAAGCCATGAGCACAACGGTTTCAGTGAACTTGTAACCGTTGGATCATGGCAAACGTGAGCAATACGGATTTTCCATGTGAGATGTTTCTACTATCTTACAATACAACACACATGCAACTTCGTCTTCAACAAGACAACGTCAACACAGAGTTGAGCTGCAAAGATGTCACCTCGACTTTGTCCTAGAGGAGCGACTACACCACAATAACAAACCGATCGAACATAAGGAAAGCAACACTCCCTGGCAAAACTGCATATCAAACTTGCATTTGAGACAAAACGTCCATCAGCTGATATCAGGCAGATGGATCAAATCGATCATTTGCCATTTTCCTCTTCCCAGGAACTCGGCGGTTTCGCCTCAACTCTATGTGCGGTTCGTTTCATAAATGGTGATTTATGAGGCCCGTAGAAGTCTTCAGTCAATACCGTGCATGAGTAAGGAGCGCGCTGCTTTGTCATCAACTTCTTCTCTGCGCGAACACAGGATGCTTTTCTGTTATAGCAAAATCAATAGAGAAGTAGGAATTGACGACATCCGCGAACTATTGGCTCCTATTGACATCAATGAACTATACTCCACCTAATGAAAGCGGGCGCACCTTACAGGCTACTTTGTTAGTCGGCCGGGAGTGTCGCGGCTGCGATCCGCTTCCCATCAGTCTTAGACCCCGAACTATTGCTCTGGGCATGCCTTGCCCGTGACCCAGTCGGCCCTCTCTCTTAGCACCACTGTCTCCCCTACATAAGCGTGCTAGGACACCCCATTGACACTGTCTGATCTGTCCACTATGTGATCGTTCCCCTAATAAAGGTCTCCTCCACCACTGGACTTTCGCTGCGACAAATCTAAGTTCAAAACAGCTTTTGTGTTTCATTCCAAGGGATCACAGTTTCCGCTGGCTGGGACACCGAAGAACGAGGCATGGTCTCTCAATTCCAAAGCTCTCGTGCCAATGCCTTGAATGTGCCAGGTCTTTGATTCTATCGGATGAGGTTGTTCCATGCAGAGCGAGAGATTCTATCACAACCACTGCAAATTCTTTTCAGAGACTGATCGTCAAACACTTTTCACTGTTTCGCAAGCCATGAACACAACGGTTTCAGTGAAATTGTGACCTTTGAATCTGGGCTAGCTCAACAATAGCGTCGTGATTCTATCTGACCAAGGTCTGCATCGGTGCAACATCGACCTAAAGTTGAGCTAACAATACATTGTCGCGGCTCGACTCTTTGTCCGTGATTAGCAACGTCAACAAATCCATCAAGAGACACGAAAGCAGCACTATCAGTCTCTCTTCGTCTTTCAAACATCAATATTTACGCCAGGAACGTTTGCCGTGATCGGCGAGCAAACAATTTGAGAACATCTTAGGTTCTCGTGAAACCGTCGAGTCATTCACATTTGAAGTCAAATGGAAAATCTCGGCCAATCGCTTCGTTGCGCAGGCAGGTGAGCCAAGAATTGCAGGAGACAACTCTTGCTCTGTTTCAGGACTCTATGAGTCCATTCCGATACATCGTAGCCCCAACACTTTCTTCAGCGGCAAATATAGCTGTGCAAAACAAATACTGTCGTTGAGTTTCCGTTGCACGTTTTCTGAAATCAATTTTATCGCAGATAGCTGCAAGAAACTGCACAGTTGGCGCTGGCATTCAATTCAGACGAAGTTGAAACCGTCAAGAACAAATGATACTTTTCCAAAAAAAACGCAAAACTAGCCAGAAAAGAACGAGTGAAGGATGTTACAATATTTAGCTTGGCGATTATAGGTTGAACGACCGAACTCCTCATGCACATCGACGGGATTTAGAGTTGAGCAATTCATAATACATTTGAAACAGCAAGCCAATGACCTCTGCTGTCTGCGGGATGCATCCATGGTTTCAGTCTCGTTGTTTATAAGCAGAGCGACGAGCTTTCCAGTCCGAGACAGATGTCGTTGACTTTTTCCAATCGTGGTCTTCAGCGAGCCATTCGCGAGCTACATATGTGCTTGAGTCTTGCTCCTCAAGGTTGTTCTAAAGAGTACGAGAAATATTGCTTGATCTCACGATTGGGCGAACAATTCGATTGTTGAAATCAGAAGACCTTGAAACCGACAAGTACAGCTGAAAGGCAAACCCAATTCGTTCCGCGCAATTTTGACCTGGCAGCTAATCTTTTGAGGAGTCAGCGGTTTCATTTTGTCATTCATGTTTGGTTTGTGATGCACGCGTCATTATGTGACGGCACGCCATCGTTTTCAGTAAAACCAACGGATTTGAACTACTGTTGAGCGTCTACAATAGAATAGTCACTCTGCCACCGGCCATTACTTTCTGTCGCCATCAAGGACGATTTCGGAAAGAAGTGGACAAGCTGCCGTTCATGAAACCCAAAGTCAATTTCTCTAAGCTCGACGTGCCTTCAGCTTCAGAAGATCTTATGAAGTACTTGATTGATTGTTGCCTGCTCAACAAAGAGAGATTGAACGACCAGCTCGGTCGTTCTATTCAGACAAGCTTGAAACCGTCAAACACGTCTGGTAAAAGGCTGTCCTCTCGCGTCAAAATATTTTGTGAGTGAGTGAGGAGAAGGAAGAGTCTGTCAACCAAAAGTGTGCACTGACGAGTCGCCAAGCCTAAATCTGCAAGGTTTCTATCAAAGTTCTGGGATGCATTTCTTGATGCTTTCATGTCGGACTTCGTATTGCTTTCGGCTTTGAAGTGAATTCAGCTGAATGAAGATGCGAGTCAACTTTCTTGAACGACACTGCCTGGTATCTGATACGAACAAGTCATGAATATCAGAGGAAACCGCCATGTAAGAAAATTGACAACTCTTCTTCTAAAGATGGGTTTTCTGTTTTCAGCGTCTCATGAAGAACGAAAAAAAACACTGACAACAGATAGATTCGTATTGAGGCACTTGTTGAAAGTGCCGAGTGCCTTGATATGCCGAGATCTTATCTCGACTGTTGTTGTCAACGTGTCAACTTTAGTCCTACAGTTTGACAGTTTCACAGAATCTTAAAATAAGAGTAAGGTTTGCCGCTGATAATCTTTGGTCGATCTAGGCGTGCTTGACTGTCAATATCCTTTCTGGGACTGCGTGGTTTCACGAATTCAATAGCGGCTAATATTTGGCTGGCCGTCAGTAAATGGTGCTATTCGCACGCTAGTTGGATAAAGCAGCTGAGATTTCTGCAACACTCATAAGTTTCACAGACAGTAGAAATGCCGCGTTATAGCATCCAGCTGCTAACCCTTCGGTTTTCAAACTCACGACGAGAGACTCACGACAACAGCAGTCAAATTCTTTTTCAGCGATTGATTGCCTCTTTCACCAAACTTCTTCTTAGAATGTGGACACAACGGTTTCACTGGACTTGCAACGTTTGAATTATACCCAGATCAACAATATCGGCATAGACCGTTGCAAATGAGTTGCTCTAGCATAGCATTGGGCCTTCAGCATTTGCAGCTCCAAAGCCTTCATGGAACTCGTGAAGCAGGTCATCTAATCTATTGTAAATACAGGATCTCGCAAGTCTCAATGCGGAGTTGGTTTGCAGCGATATCGCCTTGGCTCTTTGTCCGAGAAAAAAGACATGCCTTTTCCAACAATCCATCAATCAACGAGAGAAACAGTCGAGACATCGATGCTGGCACAAAATTTCCCTTCAGGGGCTGTGCGGTTTTACGAACAGAATAACATCTAGAGAGTTGCTGGTCTTCAGTGCGTCTCGAAATATTGCGCGCGAGTTGGGGAATGCATTTGACATTTCTGTAACACTTATCTCTGTTTGCAAGCTCTTTTTGAATGTGGACACAACGGTTTCAGCGGACCTGTAACTCTTGAATCATGGCACGCTCAACAATCATGCTCTTGTTTCCGAGTGCAGAGCAGTGTCTTCTTTAGGGTTGCAACGTCGACACGGAGTTGAGCTGCAGCGAGGTTGCCTCGACTCCTTGTCCGAGAGAAGCGACGTCGTCTTCGCAACAAACCGATCAAGCAAGGGAAAGCAGCACTTGTGTTCCTTTCCTTCCGCCTAACTGCAAGAATATTTTTCTCCTAGAACTTGCACAAATCTGGGAGCAAGTATTTGAGGGAGTTTGTATTTCTCATGAAACATTCGAGTCTTCAGCTCTTTTGAAGATTGTAAAACGAACACGTTGCACATTGTTTCATCGTCAAGCCCATCCCGCTCCCGATTCCCGACTGATTGTCGAATGCAAGACCTACTCTAATTGGAGACTTCTTGAAACGGTCAATCAGTATGACTCCAGTTTGGCCTACTACTATAAAAAAGAACCGCAATTTGCTCACACAACTCACACATCGGTTTCATCTGCCGTACATCTTTTGTTCGTAAAAGACACGGCAATGTCTGACAGCAATCGTCTCCAGCCAATTCAACGACGGTACAAGTTGAAGTGCTGAAGTGCTGCTGTGTTTCCTCCAACCTCTCTTTCTGCAACATGGACGAATTCGGAAAGAAAAAAGTGAACAAGCAGCCTTTCAAGAAAATCAAATTCTTTTCGCTCAATTCGCAGCAAACAACTCACCCAAAACAACGAAACTCGGCATAAAAGCATCAGGAAGTGCGTCCCAAGGCGAAAGACTATGAAGACCAGGAGTCTCTGGCGCGCTCAAAGTCGAGTGAAAGACGCTTCCTTCTCCACATTCACTCACGCTCTCGACAAGGACTGAAAGCAGCAACATGTCCAAAACGACAATGTTCAAGTGAGTGAGCAAGACGAATCATCAGAAAATCTTTCAGTATTCCCACGTAAGGGCAATGAAACAGAAAAGTGATGCAGAGGATGTCGAGCCAAAGAACGGAAACGTTGTTCGCGTGAATTGAGGGAGTCCCTCAGACAAACTGGTGTAACTTAGGCGCACAATAGTCAGTCGATAGTAGACGATAGAAGGATTTTTGGCCAATAGCACACGTTAGAAAGGAATTTCTTTTGAAAACGTTAGCAGGCCGTTTTCCGAGTGGGTGAGACCCCGGCGCGACTACGCGGCTTGTATCAACGTGCCAGGATCCAAAGTGTTCCTGCATCCTTGCTATGTTTCTAGTGCCTCGTTTGCACCAGAACAATTTTTGGAGCTCTGTGGCGTCGTCGCTTGTGACGACGTCACTCTGCGCGGTTCTTTAGCGAACCAAACATCTCACTTTGCAGTTTCACATGGAACAGCCCTCAAAGAATCGCTCAGATGTCGCTTTTTTAGACTACAAACGTTTGCCAATCGTTCGCCTGCGATTAGCGAACGCTAATTTCCTATCTTAGCAGATGTTCAGCCTACCTTAGGATTAACATGCGCCTAAGTTAGACCTTTATGTCTGAGCCGTGTGGAACATGCCGTGGCGCTAATTCTTTGTGTGTTGTCCGCTGTATTCGTCAAATATCCGCGGTTTCAGGCTGATAGTTTCTCTTGAAGTGGAATATCCCTTCGATGAGCCGTCCAAAGAAGTGCGCTGTAATCTGCTTGATCGAGCAGTCTTGAAGCGCCGGCATTTGTGAATATTCGTTGTGGGACCAGGCTGCTTCGCGAGCAGAACAAGTGACTGAGATTGAGCGGTCAGTGCGTCTTGGCTTCACAAAAATATTGAAAGTTGCCCGCGTCGCCCTCAGTGGTTTCAGTCTTGTTGTTTTCAACAGAGCGTGTGCGCTTCCCAGTTTCTCGGCCTGCTATTGTCCTTTTGCAATTGCCTTATGTTAGCGGCTTTAAGCTTCTTCTACTGTCCTTCGTATTTACAACACAAAATGCCTCTGTGCGAAGTCGCGAAAAGATTGAACAAGATGCACCCTTGTTGTTCCGAGAGAGTAATTCAATACTTGAACGTTCGGCAGCTGGTGATTCTTACGTTAGCACGGAGTTGAGTTGCCGCGTCTTTGCTTCCCAATAGCTGAATAACGAATTTCAAATCAGGTTGAATCGCAAAATGCAAGCATAACTCAAATCTTCCGACGATTGCCAGGGAAAGAACTGATCGCATTTTAAGAACCTGGGAAACGGCCAAACTGTAGGACAAATTCCAGTCTTTGGAGACAACCGTCGAGACAGGGACCGTGGCACATCAAGGCTTTCGGCGCGCCAATACCATTGCTCATTTGCAACAGATGTCACAAAGATCATGGCGTTGTTGTTGAGTGAATCGCGACAAGAATTAAACAATAAACAAATGATCTTTGTGTCTGGATATACCCCAGAATAAGCTCAAGAGAGTTAGCAGTTTCGGTCGCATTGTTTTTGCACAAAAACATGAGCGATTTTTAATTCATCGATGGCGGCGCCCCGAAACATTTTCTTCACCCTTCCGCGTCATGTCAAGAGCTGCTTTCAGAATTTCTGAGACATTCGAACCTTCGACATCTGTCATCTAGGATTGCGCGGTTTCACAAACAGCACAACAGCTAGTTATTGGCTGGCATACAGTGTGTTGTGGGTGTATGGCACGTTTGTTGGAGGATGAAATTGAGATTCGCGCAATACCCTTCAGTTTCACAGTTGATTGAAGTGTTGGGCTCCACGCCGTTGTTCTACGAATTCTCAAGTCCGACTTCAAAACAGTTTCATCTTTCACCTCAACAAGGGCTTTCCACTTCCTTCGCAAACTGTATGAACACAGCGGCTTCAGTGGATTTATAACGTTTTTATCATGCCAAGTTCAACAATTCGTCTTGCCCGTCGTCTTGGCAAGGAGTTGATCATATTGTATACATGCCTTCAGCTTCTTCACTGATCCTCTGATATGTGGAATCTTCTGTTCGTTTTCTTCCACTTTGTAGTAACCGCAGAAAGGACAAAAAATGTCATGAAATTTTGACACCAAAATTTTTGAAGACCGAATCACCAGAAACCGTCCGGTACATTCTTTCTTTTCAGATCAACATCGAGAAGGGAGAACAATGAGAAGAGAAGGTGTCGGATACCCTGTCGGCGATCTGCTCTTTGAGGAGGTCTCATTGAAGATTCACATCTGCGACATAGAGAATGAACGTTCGCGCCAATTTTCTTTGTATTTTAGAAAACTAGGAAACCGTCAACTGATGATGTGCTGGGCCAAGTTGGCAACTCGCTCTCGCTCGACTACACCTCACTGACAAAGAAAACTTGTCAGCCGTCACTTGAAAGCGATCATTCCATGCCGCGTTGTGTCGGTGTGACGGGATCGAAGGACCCTCGTCTTGCTCCGCCTCCACGCCACAGTCCAGGGGTGTGCGGTTAACGAATTTTCGGTTAACGGAATTAACGAATTAACGGATTTTTGTGTTAATTTTTAACGCTTAACGAATTAACGAGTTTTGGCTGAAAATTCGTTAACAATTCGTTAACTTTTTAGCGAGAAAATGTCCAAAATAAGCCTTGAAATATTGAAAAATCGTAGAAAACTCTGACTTTTCGACTCTCATTTCACTTTCGCATTTCAAAACGGGCTTATTTCGATGTTTCAGAGCTTGTCAATCGCTATTTTTGGTGCAAATCCGGAAAGCTTTCCGATGTCATGTCAAAAATCGAGGACATTTTCACAGTTTTTGAAGCTTTTTAAGGGTTAACGAATTCGGTTAACGAATTAACGGATTTTTGCTTATTAACGGAATTAACGACTAACGAATTAACGAGGTTGAAAAAAAACTGTTAACGCACAGCCCTGCCACAGTCTCGTTAGTGTCCATTTCCTTTGAAAAGCTCAAACAATGTGGCGAACGCAAAAGAGGCGTATCATGAAAACTATGAAACAGCCAAGCCAGAACCCTGTTGTGCTCTATACTGTAACATTGACTCGAACTGGACATTCGCAGTTTCAGGGTAGCTTGAAAAAAAAGGCCATTTCTGGGACTCGCCATAATCTGCCCAAATCTTTGAACTTGTGATCAGCTCAAGAGAGTCCAGAAGCTCTCTCATTCGGGCTGAAGACAGAAGACGTGCCTAAGTGACAGAAAAAACTGGGGACTGTCACAATTCACTGCAAGGAGACGTTGCGGTTTCAGGAGTGTCATAACTGCTAAAGGTGATTTGGTCAACACTAAAGATGGGACTTCTTGCCACCTTGTTCATTTATGCAGTTGCAGGAACACCATCAACAGTTGCGTGAGGACAATGGTGTTGTTTGCAACGTGGGAGAGGTTGTTTGGTTTCCGGAAATCTTCACCTACGCAAAATTTACTGACAAACTGGAAAGTCTCAAGATACTTTCGCGATGAAAGCACATCCAATGTGACCCCATTCCGCAGTGCTCTTTAGCTAACTACAGCCGTGATGGCTGTTCAGGCACGTAACACCATAAATAACCACTGAAGATGAATCTTCCAAGCTCTACGACTTCTCCAACACTAATTTTGCAACCAATGAGCACGCGGTTTCACTGAAAATAAAACTTTTGTTTCATGACGAATCAAACGATAGATCTGAATGAGGGCTACAAAAGCATTTATTCAAAGTTGTCTGCGTCGCCTTCAGCGTCATCGTTGCTCTCGGAGTACAAAGTTTCAAACAAAACGCACACAACCAGTCACGTGACTGACTGGTGGCAAATACCACTGAACTCAACATTTTACACCTTTGCCGGCGTGCATGCTTTAGATTTGTGTGATGAGGGTTAGTGTCTTCAAGATACACCTTCAAGACTGCCTGAGATGTAAGACAGAGATTAGTAATTTTCATGTCCTCAAAGAGGCAGGCTGAATGTTAGAGGCTCGACAAACAGACACACGACAATCCAGACATGGACCGGGTCGGGTCGGCGTGACAGCCGGGTCCGACCCGATTTTCCGGGCCGAGTCGGGTCGAACACGGGCCGGCCCGGGTCACAGGCGAAATGTGATAAATTCAATCACATTATGCACAAGCTGAAACCGACATGTCAAATTTCATTTTTTTGCATTTTGACATGTTCGTTTCAGCGTGTGCATAATGTGACTGCATTTTATCCCATTTCGCTTTCGACCCGGGTTCGACCCGGTTTCGCGAGCAAAACAACTAATGGAGATGAAGCGAATGCTAGTATGTCGTGGTACTTTTGCATTGTACAATACAGGGAGAAATTCGAAGCTTCTTTGGCAGCCGTCAATTTCAAAGAAAAGGTAAGTTCGTCTTTTTTTTCTACCACAGCCCCCTTCAAGACTCGACGACATCTTTTAGAAGAAAAATGCTTTTCTCACTTTCTCAAAAGAGAGCATTCAGTTCCATTGAAGCTTTTGGTTCCGACGATATGAAGGTCTCGACCAAGTCAAAATTAGGGTAGTTTGATGCTTTGAAGGTGTTGTCTCGTCTCCAGTGTCCCTAGCGAACATCTGCTGTCGCTTAGGATCATCCTTCTCCCATTGCAATGTTGGATTAGGAAGGGAGAGCTGGCGAGATTCCCTGAGCGAGTGATCGTGTTTTAGGGGTTATCACAGATTAGTTGAAGATGAGGCCGAGGATTTCTGCAACAATCTTCCGTTTCACAAGAACGCTGCATTTATTTTCAAACAATGAGCGCGGGGTTTCACTTGTTTTTAAAGTTTTGATTTGTATCAAGTCGAATGATGGAGCCAGGATAGTCGCGTTGAAAGTTGTCTGCGTCGCCATTAGCATCACCGTGTGTCTCTCAGAGTATTCAGCTTGAAATAAAACGCACAGAATCAGTCAAGTGAAATCGAGTAGTGGTATCATTGAGCTTAACATTTCACATCTTTGCGGGGCAAGTGATGCCTTCAACTTGTATTTATGACGAGGGGTAGCGCTTTCACAATATCGTACTCCTTCAGACAGTTTGAGTTATGCGACAAGAGGTAGTGATTTCCATGTCCTCAAAGAGGGAAGGTGAATGTTTGAGGCTGGACTAATTGTAAGAGACATGCTGCAACCAATGCTGATGACCATTTTCCATTTTCTTTTCTTGTTGTTGGTCAACGGTTTCATCTCAGCCACATATGCTTCAGTAATAGTTGGCGGGTGTTACCAGGAACCACCGCCAGTTTTGTCTTCTCTCAACTTCGCAGGGATGAATTGATGTCCGTGAGCTCGTCGTCATCCAAACCGAAGTCAATTCAAATTAGACTTGATGATCTTCGAGTTGGCAAAATTCATCGGCAATGGGGGAAAGGTTTGAGAACCTTCGGAATCAAACCAACAAATGAGACTCCGTCCGAGCTGCTGCTTTAGCTAATCGCGAAGTAGCAATTGTAAGGGGTCGCGCGTGGCGCGAAAACACCATGAACGGAATCGACAATGGATCGGGTGTCTATAAAATTGTTTCTATTCAAAGATGTGCGAAACGGACAACTACGAGATCGTTGTTTGATCTAATGGCGTTGCTTGTTGCGGACTACACGAGCATACAGTTTGTGGAAAATATCTTTCTTAATATCGGCGGTTTCACTTCTGATGTTTTAAACAGAAACTAGACAAGTACGCAATGATCGATCGACATGGAACACCGAAAAAGCGATGTCAACAACCCTCAAGTTGCGCGGTTTCACGAGAGAGCCAACTTTCAGAGATGGGGCGCGTGGCAGTGTATTGGGGCTGTCTCTAGGCATGGACAAAATCCCTGCTGGTCGTTCTATTGCGGGACCAGAATCTTCATGGAAATTTGCTTTTTCGATCATTTTGCCTTCATCCCGTTTATCCCAATTTTCCTCTAAAGGCTAGGATGAAAAGAAACTGGGAAAAGGCGTTCCGTCCGAATTGTCTACATCGGCAAATCAGTTCGATCTCTGAATTCAGACAAGCTTGAAACTGTGAAACAGCTGAGAGAAGCTTGTCCTTTTGAGGAAAACCTGAACTAAACATTGTAAATTTTACTCAACGGTTTCATCTGGCATATATATTTTTGCTATTGTCAACTATTGTTCACTTGCAATAAGTGACATCTGCGACTACCGCAAGAGCTCGCATTGTAAGTCTCTGTCTTGAAGTTCTTGAACTTTCCTTTTCACAAACTCGGAATTCGTTGTTTCATTGTGAAGAGGGATGGACGGGTTCTCACTGTTAAGTGTTCTGAGCCAGCCCTCTCTCTTACATGAGCTGTCCGATCATGTGATCGTCTCTAGAATAAAGGTCTTCGCCGACCTCTGGGCCTTCGCTGCGACAACCCTGCGATTCTCAACGAGGGCTCTGAAGGGGGAAGGGAGAAGGAGGGAGACCCACTTGATATATTTCTCGCGTTGAAAGCTCGTCGAATCCTGGAAATCTCTTCCTTGGTTAGAGTTGAAGAAGGACCAACATTGTCTTCGGTGCTTGTGGTCGTTGGCCCCTCGGTCGTCGTCGCAATGACGATGCTTGGGTTGGCTAAAGGCCAATGACGAATGGACGAAGATGCAGCGCTACATAGGCAAATGTCAGCAAAATTCAAAATCCTGTCGAAACGGCGAAGTGACGAACGAGAGGAGGCGAGGGGCAAAAAAGGAGTAAGAGAAGGACGACCACCGATATCCGCAGTTTTGGACTGAACGTTGCGGTTACTTTTGATTTTGATTTTCTCACGAAAAAAAAATGAGGTGATGCGCTCTGGCCAGTCCGTCTTCAATAAAGCAATTGTCGGCGAGTTCAAGAAAAATTAGCTCGCCTTCCAAGGTTCCATTTTATCCAAGTTCGGCGGCCACGAAATTCACAGTGTCGCGAGCAATGCACCTCCATGCCTCACCACAGGCAAAGGATTTTGACGCAGTAGACTCTCCTTATCAAGATCGCACTCAGAAATTATCTGACAAGAGATTGTCAGAGCGGCCTAGCTTGCTACGTGATTGTAAGTTGAAAGAAAGTGTCGTTGGCGGAACTTCAAGAAATTGGGGCCGAAACATGTTTAGTGATTCATGACATTTTTGAAACCGCAAACAAATGATCTCTGCAGCATTTCTCGTTTCTTTTCTAGATATCACTACTATATAAGTACATAGCGGTGGCGCATCGGCGAACGAAAAATGTTGGGCGTTTTCCACTACTAACAAAACCGTTGAACCATCTCATCTTTGGAAATTGAAACGGAGAACGTCACATATCGTTTTATCGTAAAGCGCAAGCAGATCCTTCGTCATTCATTGTTGAGAGCAGCACTTACTTAGATTTTAAGTCTCTGTGAAACGGCGAAACTCTAGGAAAATTTGGGCATTTGGTGGGCACCACAGTCGAGATCTCGATCCCGGCACATCACCGCATTTCAAATGATCCTTTCGCCTGCAACCACTAAGCACGCAAATCGGCGGTTTAATTCCGATGACCTTGAAACCGTCAAGCACAGCTGAAAGCACAGCTGATTTTTCCTGGCGGCTAATCTTTCGCTTGTTTCACCAGTTAGGACGAATACCGAAAGGAGTGGACGAACTTCTGCTACAGAAAGTCTTCTAGATTGTCTTGTGAACCCTTCAGTACGTCGCACGACAAGATTGCCATGACGACGTGATAGTGGAATTCAGATTTGCTTGAAACCGCCAAGCATGTTTCACCATGCAATTCTGCCTACCCAACAGGATGAAACACTCTGGTTCTCAGACAAAAACCTCTGAACAGCAACAGTGGACGAATTGCTCAAACAACGGATAACTGACCAAGCTCCTTCTTTACAACGCCGAGGAAACTGTCAAATGATGAACGAGGACTTGACGAAGCTGACCAAAATTTGCAAGACGGGGAACGCATCGGGGCTTATTATCGCTGCTTATTGAAGTTCTTATTGAAACGATTGCACTTACAGCTTTGTATTCAGAACATGAAACAGACAGATCACCGTGCAAAACCGACTCATGTCTGTTCTTGTGAAGGACAGGCATAGACTTCAAATCGAATGCAATTCAAAACTGCTACGTACTTACCATCGCGTGATTGTGAGTGAAATTTGTCCGTTCTTTTATAACGAGGTTGAAACAGCGACTATGTATCTTTGATTGCGTTACCTTCAACTTGTGTGATCACTATTGAATACTGACCTCAAAGCACTTGACTGCAGCAATCATCGTCAATTTTACAGAAAGAGTGCACTTCATGAACTGCATACATCGCCTTCCATCTCACCGTTTTTCACAGAACACAAAGCTGGAAACAAAGATGCACAATTGTTACGCGGAGAATAGCCGGTCGTACAATTGATAGCAATGTGGACGACTTCTTTAAAAATTCCTTTTTGAGAGTTGACAAGCGCCACCTGCTCTTCAAGTTCAATGCGTGCATCGAGTTCAAGACGTCTGCGAAATGCGATAAAAAGCTAGCTATTACCGTTCATGTAACTCATTCATTTCCTTTCGCAACAGAATGATCTGAGCTTGAGCACAAGCGCTCAAGATCCTGAACCTCGCTCCTCACATCGACGACTACCGCAAGAACTCGCATTGCAAGTTTATGGACGTTGCCGCTCATCGTCTCGCCTTCTATATACAGTACTATGCTATGTCGCAGGTTCAATTCTGAGATTCGGCTTGTGAAGAATAGGTGTAGACTTCAATGGGACCCAGCTCAAAACTGCAACTATGTGCCATCACGTGATTGTGAGCTAAGTTTGCCCGTCATTTGGTAGCAACGTTGAAACAGCGAGTGTGCATCCTTCAACGGCGGTGGTGCCTTCAACTTGTGTGATGTGTGTTGACAATACTTTCAAGATGCGCCTTCAAGACTGTCTGGGATTATATCCAACAAACACAGTCAGGCTCTGGAGTGATCTTTATCTGGTGTTTTGAGAGGATCGAGGAGAAATGAGGGAAGAGAGGGAACGACAAGGGATAGAGAGAGGTGAGACAACAATCTTCAATTTGACAGGGACAACGCGCTCACTTACCGATAACCAATGAAGACACGTGTAATGTGTGTGCACTTTGTGTATTCCATAGCACCCTTTCTCACCTGTCCAAAGTTTGGGCGTACGTCTTTGTGCGTGCTTTCTTCACTCTTGTATTTCGAGAGCCCGCTAGGCAGTTGT
>JAQIXL010000920.1:0-23056 GCA_034700245.1 Poikilolaimus oxycercus
CCATATGGTTCCCGGTGGGCCCACTGCCCTCGCTCTCCCTCCGCCTGGCCGGGGCGGGGGCGCGCGGGGTCAGCAGCTGGTCACCCTAGCTGGCTCCAGGAAGTTCCGACAAAGGCAGACGTTTCTAACAAGAGATAAACAAACTTGTCAAGCAGAGTGCATAAATGGCCTGCAATACAGATGAATTTTTTATTTCTATTGCTTTCCTCTCTGTCCGAAACGCATTCATTTTCAAGCAGCTCAACAACATACGGGGCCACAACTCGGGCGGCTTGACTGTATTCCGGTTTTGTTTCGAAAGGGTACATCGCCTGATTTCCGTTCATCAATTGCTGTGCTAGCCAGCATGATCACAATTCAATCGAAGTGAAACATAGCTGAAAATAGGCTTCAATAAAGTCTTTCGCCGCCGATTGGAATGAAGTTGCCCTTCGATGTAGATGTCATATTAGAGTTTTCACTGGGTGACAAGCATTGCGAGCTCGATCAAAAGAGCTTTTCAGTGAATGTTGGTTCAGTCTTTGACGCAACAGTTGCATCGGCAGGCTAGCGTTTCGATCTCTTTCCAGCTGGATCATTTTGTCTTCACCGGAGTCTGCTTTCTTTGAGACTTTCTCAAATCCCGAAGTTTCCATCTGAAATCAATTCCAAACAGCCGGCTGACACCAAAACAGCCTGAACATCCCTCTCACCAATCGATGAAAGTGTGTATAGGATGGACAACAGACTGCTGCTCTTGAGCTGTGAGTGCTTATCGCATGTCGGTGCAAGGCAATCAACGAGGAGCTCCGAGGCCAAGACTGCAACTGCTGCTAGGAAATCTGTGTCTTTTAGCTGAAGTCAATAACAAAAGCGGTTGAAAACTTTTGCAATTTTCCGTTTCAGCAAAACCGCGCGACGATTGAGGCTTTTTGTGAACGAATTCTTTCCTCGATGCCTTAAAACTTATTCAATTCCAAGTAGCAATCCATCTTCAGCGCGTAGTTGAATCGACCAATTGGTTTTTCTCTAAGACTTGAAGTCTATCTGCTTAGTGTCGTTCTTCTTATGCGCACTCTTTTCTCTCTCTCCGAAACGTATTCAATTTCAAGATGCTGTGTAGCAACTTCAGCTTAGCTTCAAATTTGCTCATTTCCTTAGTTTTTCGGTCGTCGATGTAGCGATTGCTGAGACCTGCCAACACGATCTCATTCAATCCAAGTAAAACTCATCAAAAAACGAAGCCAAATTGATGAAATTCTGAAAAATTACCCTGTTCAAGGCGAAGAAACGGCGTCGATGTTCGGCTCTTGGCCGACACACTGGCTTCGATTGCCATATGGAAAAACCGAAAACTCAAGATCCAAAAGTTCCAAAGCAAGGTCACAAGCTCAAGCACGGTTGTTGTCTGGCAGGCAAACTCTTGGCAGTTCGAACCAATTCCAAGAAGCTCTCTTATCGCTTTGTCAAGATGCCCACTACCTCTAGTTCTCCATCTGTTCCATACTTTGTCTCTCTTCTGGCTGTTTTCTACAGATGTCTTGAAAAGCTCTGCGAAGACTGCGACGACATCTACACGTGCTTCGCCGGGACGACACCAGAGGCGCTCCAGAGACTCCCTCTGATCCCAGCGAATAAATGTGTAAATGTGTAAACTCAAGTCGCCCCCCATTCATTTCTGAAGGCAATCGAAAGAACAAAAATTATTGCGGTTTTGATTGGTGGTCGACAAAAGCCAAGAAAAAGTGTTTCCAGGCAACACCTCGTTTACTCGGCAAATTGCAAAACTTTCCTGTCTTATGATGAAGTTGAATTCGGAAGCAATTCCTGGAAAGTTTAGCAATTGATTCGAGACAAAAAATGGATGGTTAGAACTCGAAGCACAAAAGTGCCCAGACGAAGCAGTTCATAAAGAAAAGAAGGACTATACACTGCGTCTAGTTCTCTAATGGTTTTATGTCTGAAGCCTGAAACTTAAAAGGCTTCAAAACTACTAAATTAGTCATTCCAGCCAAGAGGTAGTGTCGCGCTATTCGAGTGGATTCTTTCTTCACTCTCCAAAACGTATTCAGTTCCAATCGACGTATCGTCGAAGTTCTTTTGGTTATAAAAACGATAACCGTTTTATTGCTGTGACTTGATAACGGAGTACAATTCAATCCGGTTTGAGGAAAGATTGTTTTGTCGACTCCAATCGCAGATGTATTTTTCAAACACCGCTGCGATTCGTTTCAGATATTTCCCGGTAAAACGGCTGCAACAAAACGTGCTTGGGGACCTTCAATGAGTGACAATTTCGATTAAGGTCACGATCAAGGAGGCAGTGCGGCTCTTTTTGTGAGCAGCTCTTCTTGTTTGCACGAAACTCACACAATTCCAATCAACCACAAGCGTTCGAAAGATATTGAAACGCCTTATCAATTGCAGCACTATTCAATTCCACTGAAGCCTATCACGGAGCAAAGCAAAAGTCCGTGAGCTTATGCCCCTGTGTGTGCCTGTTGCGTGCGCTGCTCTCTTTACCATGTGGGACTGTTGGATTACAAGCATTCTCTCCTTTAATACAGTAGTTTACTCAAGAGAACGTTAGAACGAAGATTTGTTCGATCCTTCTTCTGCTGCTCCTTCTTCTAAAGAGAACCGCAAACTGTTGACAAAATGCTGTAAATGTTCGCATTGGCTATTACGAATACGACGCAGCCAGTACGGCTTTCTCTACGTTCGCTCTTTGTTCTCCTTCCGAAACATATGTCAAATTTCGCTGTTCTAATTTCTCATTTGAAACTTGCAGTGCGTTTTTGCTATCCTTTAGCGCTGCCAATGATCTTATTCTTGTGTCTTGCCAACAGGAGCACAGTTCAGTATCAGCAAAACCTATCACGAAGCCGGATAAAATTCGATGAAACTCTTGCTGTCAAAGTCGTCGACTGTTAAGATCGTTTTATCTTTAGAGGATGTCAATATTGCAAGGCGCACACGGGAAACGTTGTCAATAATAGTCAATATTAATGTAATCGTCAAAATCCCTGCTGACAGTGATAAGAGACGTCGCTCCAAGGGGATCAACGCTGACAAGCATGCATTGAGCGAGTGCCTGTGCTTCAGAGGCGTGTTCGCGGATCTCCTGTCCCAAATGCTCCTTCATGAATTCGATGGGTTCTTCTTCCATCTTGATGCGAAGCTCCTCCAGCATGCTTTTTGCATTCTGCGCAGAATTTGATTCACAAGTAAAAGATGGCAACCTCGATGAAGGTTCTGATTTGACGGCCGTGCGCACTTGAGATGGACAACATAAGACGATGATAGCGCAGCCAATCGTCCCAGCTATTATACCGCACGAGTTCCAACTCGAATAACGTAAGATTTTGATCGTATTCGCCCGTCTACAACTTTGCATTATTTCATTTTGAGGGACAAGAGACGGACCTCGTAGAGATCAGAAAATTCGTTGCACATCTCCTTCTTCAGCTGTTCGATGATCTTAGTCAGACAACGGTTGAACGTAGCCTTCTCTGGTTCCGTGTGGGCGGTCCTGAGCTCAGCTACCAAAGCCGTGAAATTGGTCCGAATTCGTTTGATTTTATCTTGAAACGTCTAAAGAGAAACCATGTTGAATGCCAAAGTGACTCTAATCACCGTCGTGTTGAAGACTTCGATTTCAAGGATGGTGAAGAGGTGGCTGATATCGTCGAATTCGTCCCGAAGTCTCATGATCTTTCGCTCTTGGTCGATGACGGTCTCGAAATCCTCAAAACTGCGGGTCTCCTCCAGTCCTTCGTCCTCGTCGACCTGGCTGTCACCGAAATTTCGCCTTTCATGCTCTTCGGCGATCTAAAGATTGAAGATTTGCGTTAGAAAAATACCGTTAAAGTTGGCGCTGTGTGAGCACTTTGCGTGATCGCCTTGGCAAGAGACAGCCATGATTGAGCTTCTTGCTTCAGCGACTGCAGACCGAATTGCGCCGCCGTTGAAAGGCAGTCAGAAATCTGTAGCATAATGATTGAGGTTATTGAACGTTAATGCATACAGAGATTTGACTGTTGTCCTCATGCGATGAAGATGCAGCTCGATCGTTCAACATTTCTAAACAAATTGAGAAGTCAAGGATCGCATTACCGAGGAATAAATAGTTTGTTGGAATCGGAGCATGATCCCTTATGAGAATGGAACGGCGGCACGTCGGGCAGTTCCGTTCGCATGGACGCAGCCCTTCAATGTGTTGGAGACACGAGTGGCAGAGGGTGTGGCCACATTCCAGGACTTTTGGAAGCCGAGACTTACTGTCTGCAAGAATAGAGATTGACGTGGTTGACAACAAGGCCAAACCGTAGTTTTGAAGACAAACGCCGCAAGTGGGAAAAGCTGGAAGGCGGACGCGAGACGACGACGATCCCATTTGAGAGACGATGCTGAATGAATTCAATGTGGATTGCGTTGACTTATATACTCAACCAGCGGCGCACTTAGCACTATCATTCGCACTTTCGGTGAACGCAACAAGATTGCAGTGCGAGCATGAACTTCACACTTCGCCCACAAAGCAACAATAACTTGAGATTTCATTGAGCATCCTTCAACAAAGCTGAAATACATCTTTTTCTCAAAAGACTTTAGTAACCCCCGCCAATTCGATCCATGAGCTTGGAAGAGACACATCGAGCAGCAACGCACAGGTAGCATTTTTACCGAAATCGTAAAGAAGCTATGGCTATCGATGACGAGCACCTAACTGTGTCTAGCTCCTAATCCGTCTCATGTTTCAAACCAGAAAAAGTCGTTGACATTATTCTAGATATTCGACAACAAAATTACATATCCAATCATGAAACGGGATGTCCGCCGGGTATTGCAGGTCGTTGTGGTTGGAATCTTTCTTCTGTCTCCGAAACGTATTTATTTTCAAGCACGCACTATCTTCTCACTTTGCGTTGAATGCGTTCATTGTTCTGTTTTTTCTCTTTTTTTCTGCCAACAATTGCTGATTGTGAGATTTTCTCCCAATTCAATGCTAGTGAAACCCATCACACAGCAAAAACGTGACAAATCGACAATTCCTCTATTTTTTGGTCAAGGCAAACGTTTGCCTCTTTTCACTTCGCCTGAGTGCTTTGCACGGAACACAACGATCAAGATTTTTTTACAAAATTCACGAGAACGGACTGTGGCTTTTCTAAGCCGAACTCTTTCTTCTTTCTCCGCAACATATTCCAATGCAAGAATTAGCCTTCATTTTTGTCTTAAGATCTGCTAATTTGTTTGGTCAAACGGCACAAGCCGGTATTGCTGTAACTTGGCAAACTCCATCGTAATTCATTCCCGTGAAACACATCACAACATAATAACCAATTTGAAGAATCTCACGTCCTTTCAAAACGCTAAAGCATTGAAATTTGAACCGTAAGCGCGATTTGCTCGACCAATCGGATTCAAGATTCCCAAAACTTTCTCATGCTCGAGGCCTGAAACAAAGAGTCTTATTGTTCAATTTCATTTTCCGAGACGCACGACGACAGCAAATTGTATTTCGTTCAACGGTCGCATCGAAAATGTCGGATTTTTTTCTACACGTATCCAAATACGATAGTGTGGCCCTTTCTTAGCGAATTCTTTCTTTTCTCTCTGAAACATATTCTCCACATTCAATCGACCTCTCACTACGTGAGAGTGGAGATATCAGGTGTTGCCTTGAAAGTTCGAGTCGAGAGAGCGTTGCAATGAAGATTGTTCCATTCTTCGTCTATTCTCTTTCTTTGTTGTCTCGCTAGTGTCGAGAGGCCCGGCCGCGGCCGCGACTGAACGCGACATGATCGGGTGAAGGCTCCAATTCTTCACAATTTTAATATTTATTTTCGACAAATACCTGAACCTGTAGTATTTTTCCGTTTGAGCTCACTCTTTCTTTGCTGTTCGAAACAAATACATCCCTGCTTCATCATTTGACACTAGTAATAAGGACTGGGAGCACTCTCACACGTCTCACACACACTGTCGCTCCTCCGTTCTTTGTAGAGCGAACCAACTTCAATGTTTAGCAAAATTGCTGGAATCGTGGTGGTGCGGTTCTTTTTGTGAGCAACCCTTCTTATTTGCACGAAACTCATTCAATTTCAATCGATCAGCTGAACTCACGATCAAAGTCAATCCAACTCTTTTTCTTCATTACAGTTCTTTTCCTTGACAACCGCATACTGAAGTGCCTTACCAATCGTGGCACTATTCAATTCCACTGAAACCTATCACGGAGCAAAGAAAAAAGTGCTTGAGATTATTCTTGAATTTAATGTCCAGCCGGGAAATTGCGAATCTCTCTTTACGTCACCTTTCTTCTTTCTCCGAAACGTAATCATTACCAAACATGCGCGTATTCCAGTCGCGTTGAATATGCTCCTTTTTTAGAAACGCCTAGCGCAGTAATAAATAAATAAAAACCCCTACATTTAATGTATATTTACTCTTCTCAATTTTTCACCAATATTGCGCCTCTTCTGTGCGTGTTCTTTCCTCTCACTGACATTGAATATTCGGAGAGCAGCCGTTTCCAAACTCCGACTCAAGTTTTCAGTTCGACCACGAGAGCGTTAGAATGAAGGTTTACTCTATCCACCAGACACTTCTTCTCCGAATCAGCGTGAAATCAATAACAAAACGAAAAGGCATTCGTGGAAACTAATTCTGTCGCCGGAAGTCAAATGAGGAAGTCTTAAAGTTGTCGCGGTGAACACCGACAGTGATTCATTTCGGACGTTTCCAAAAAAAGCTGAACACGACATGATCGGGTAAAGACTTCAATTGTTCACAACATCAGTATTGGCGACCATGACCGACTGCCTAGCATGGTTCCGCTTGAGGTCGAAAAGGTTTGACTCGAAGATTTTGTCGTTTGTCTCGAAGTTGTACGCCCGTGTTGCAGTCGACGCAGCGAAATTATTCAAAGGAAACGCAATTTCGTTTACAGTGAGGAAAAGCGATGTGCGATTGTAGCGTTTTCGAGCGGATTTTTTCTTCTCTGTCCAAAATTTATTTCCAAACATCTTTTGCTTCTCGTGATACTCCATGATCATTCTCTCTTTCTCTGGTTCAATCCTTCATCCGATGCGTCAAACTACGGTATTACAACTTTTTGTGAACGAATTCTTTCCTCAATGTCCTAAAACGTATTCAATTCCAAGCTGACGTCCATTCAGCGTGCAAATCGACTCCTTTGTTTGCTTTATAACGCCAAATGCAGGTCGGGATAGTGTGGCTCTCATTATCCGTGCTCTTTCTTCTCTTCGCCAAAACTTATTAATATAGCCTGCTTAACACTCGACCAATGCACATCCGTTTAAATCTTTTGGAGCCCGAAACGAGTCCGTGCTTGCAGATCGAGAAAGAGGATGAAAGAAAGGAACCTAGGTAAATAATACCTTTGAAATCTTGGGCTTAGCGCTCTGCGAGTTCAGCTAAACCTGCAACTGAATGTGTTTCGTGCAAACAAGAATGCTCATAAAAACTCTATGTGAGTGCTAGTGCTCCACAAACAAATCTTGGATAGTTGCGTGACCACAAAAGTGTTCCGCAGTCACGGAATTTTTGTAGTGTTTTATGATGGGTTTCACTTGGATTGAATGTCATCCTGTCAGCAAGACACAGCAATTCTGAGCCGTTCGCCACGTCTAGCACAAAAGAAGCCAACAGACACGACGACACACAGAAATGGCATCCATGTTTAGAAAAACACGTTTCGGAGATAGAAGAAACTCCGTTCATAAAAAACGCTACAATTTCACGTCTCTTTTCTTTGCTGCGAAAGAAATTACGCCTATTTTGAATTGCGAGAGAAAAACGAAGAAGCTAACGTTCTCAAGCAATACGTCTGTGAACATGTTGTCAACAAATTGCCGCAACGCGGAATTAAAGAACGACCAAAACGATTCCAGTTCAAAGTTCGGAAATCGGCATCAACACAGCATCGCAAGAACATCGTATTTTTCGAGGTGAGCTCGACCATCTGGTCTTGTCACATGGCCTTCTTCGTCCTCAACTTGCACTTCGATGTTGGCTTGTGGTGGAACTTGGAAATCTCATCCAGCATTATTTCATTATGTTGACGTGTAGCTAAAAGGCATTTACAACTTCACTGAAGCATGCATGTCATGAGGACTGAAACGCATTCACCGACGAGAAGAAGCAATACGTGTCGTTCTGGCCATTGCTCGAACTTAGAAATTGAAAGCGAAGGACGACGTAATGTAGCTTTTTCATAGCGAATTCTTTCTTCTCTCTCCGAAACTTATATCCTAACAAGAACAAGTGGTTCATCTTTTGTGTGTCGCCCTCTTTATTTGCTTCTATTGTGCTTCCACCGCTGAATAAACCATTGAAGTTCTTTGCCAGCAGGATCACAACCTAATCCAAGTGAAACCTATCACAAAACAAAGGACAAGCAAATTTGAGGCAACCACGTCGTGCCGATGTATAATAACGGCCAAACAACACTGGCGATGCTAAATTAGAGAGTTCGCCGAGGATGACAAGCGATAGCCAGGGTCAAGAGAAGTTGCAACAAAGATTTTTGGATGATTTTTTTGAACTTCCATCTTCTTCCTCGTTAACTGCGATTGTGGCTTGTTCTGAGTGGAGTGTTTCTTCTTTGATCTCCGAAAAGCCGTGAACAAACCAATGTTTGAAACACGATAACATCGGGCAAAGACTCACATCTTCAACATTTTCGACAAGTGCCACCTGTAGTATAATTCCGTTTGAGAGCACTCCTTCTTCGCTGTTCAAAACTGATTCTCATTTTTAACTTGCAGTAAGTATTTAGAGCCCATTTGTCAATCCATTGAAGTGCCTTGCCAATGGAAACACAATTCAGGTCCATTGAAACCTATCGTACCATAAATCAAAAAAAATCAAGATGCATACATAGCACCAATTATGCTCTTGAATTTTCCGACAAGAAGTCAACCGCATTGCTCTGGCTTACCAACGTGTTCTTCTTTCAGCCAAGTGAAACTTATCACAAAAGGAGCAAAATTGGGGAAATGTCTGTCATTGTCGAAAAGAATGTGGGCCATGCGACATCGTCGATCACATTATTTATTGTAGTGTCAGTCTTGCTCGCCGCGATGCTTTTGGAGATTCTTTCTTTTCAGTTTTTCCTGTTTATGGCGAGCGTGCTTTCGTTGTCAGTTTCGGGGCGGATCAAACACAGTTATTCATGGCCAGCACCCGTCAGCTGTCCAATCAAGGGAGAGCAGAACAAATGCTATGAGCAAGTCAACGCTAGTTCACAGAATGCCTTGTGTGGTGACAATTTTTTGCTCCCTCAAGAACGCCGGACGATCATGGTTACTTTTAGAGTGGATGCTTTCTCTTCTGGTAGAAACATATTCAACTCCAAGCATGCGCGATCTTCCATGCTTTGCGCTGAAATGTCATCATCATTGGCTTCGTATTGGTGTGATTTGGTGCTCACATCACCACACAATCACTACATGCTCGGGAAGACTTTGATTGTTCATAATATCTCGCCCAAAATAAGGACGTAGCGCTGATTTTTCAGCGTTGTCTTATTCTTTTTGATCTGCAACTTATATCATCGACAGGAATAGGCACCGTGTGTCATTGCAGTTGTCAGGTCATTGTTTTGCGTCCAAACCTTACTCGTGACGTAGTATAGCTTTTTCACAACGAATTCTTTCTTCTCTGTTCGAAACGCACAATATTTGCTAACAAGTATTTCATCTTCTGTGTGTCGAGGTCTTTATACTTTTCTTTTGTGCTCAAATCGCTGGGTCGTTCATTGATGCCCTTTGTCAACAGGATCACAACCGAATTCCATTGAAACCTATCTCGAAACGAAGCAACAAATTATCCCTTGAAAAACTTCACGTAAAAGGGTGAAGTTTGATTTGGTCAAAGGCCTTCAAAGACACAAATTCCTCAACACCGAAGTTTGGTTGAGTCAAAGGCCATCAGGAAAGCGAAATTCTTGCAAGAGAAGTTTGGTTTGTTCCACAGAACATGCCACAACTCTGTGCCGAAATAAAGTTTTCGTCCTGGCTTATATGCGTCGCCTCGAGAGCTCGAGCAAAGAGAGGTTGCAACAACGAAGTCTTTTTTTTTTGGCAATTTCGCAACACGACGGCAGACTCAGCGGGGCTACTTTTTGTGAGCAGCTCTTCTTGTTCGCACGAAACTCAATCAATTTCAATCAACCAGCTGAGCTCATGATCAAAGTCAATTCGATCCTTTTTTATTCCATTGCAGTTCAATCCTTTAGAACCGCGCGTTTGGAGATCCTATTGAAGTGCCCAACCAATAGCTGCACTATTCAACTCCGCTGAAACCCATCACGAAGCAAAAAAATTCAACGAAACTCTCTCGCTGCTAAAGCATTCAGAAGACGCCATGGATGTGAACGCGAACGTCTGAAACAAAGCCCTGGAGATTACTGTCGAATCTACAATTTCCGACAGCAGAAGAGACCTCGAATTGTGGCCCTTTATGCGCACCACCTTTCTTCTTTCTCCGAAACGCAGTTGTATTTTCAAATGCTACTCTATTTCCAGCTCGTCGGTTGATCTGTTCATTTTTTGCTTCACAGTTCCAATGATTAAAGGAAAAGCCTAGAAAAACAAGTCGTGAAGAAAAAGGGGGGCGGCTTGCTAACTGCCATGAAATTGATCACAAAAAGCGCGCTAATAATTCAATTGCCCAAAAAACTTCGCTGCACTTTAAAGTGACATCGACAGGGGATCCCGTCACGTCAAAGTCTGTCGAAACTTTTTGAAGAAACCGTTAGAAGTGACAATAACAAGCCAAAAAGATCACAGAATTGCGTTTTCCTCTCATCAGTCTCTCATTGAGACATTTTCCAAAACTATGTTTCTTTTTCGGTTCGAAACATATTTAGTTTCTGGCAGCCCGCTGAGCCTTCGGCGACAGGCCGCTTGGCATCTTTTTTCATCAATTGATGAAAGTGATAAGAGCAGGAAACATTACGCGTATCACTCATTCAACTGAGAATTTGGAATATGACGACTTCACTGGTTTCAGTGTGGCTCTTTCAAAGCGAAGGCCTGTCTGAAACCTAACAAATATTTCAACTTCTGTGTGTCGACGCCTTGAGAAATGCTTCTCAAACAATTCGGCTCTCCTCACAAGGGGATAGTAAGCTGAGCTAGACCTAAGCACTCTAAGCAATGCATGGAGAGCACAACAAATGCCTGTGAGGAGGAGCGCCGTCTAGATAGTTGACAAAACGCTTTGCGTTTGAAGCCTGTAACTGAAAAAGGCTCTAAAGTGGCAATTTTTTAAGTACGCCTAAAGTCGACATAGTGTGGCTCTTTCAGAGCGAATGCTTTCTTCCCTCTTTGAAACGTATTCATTTCCAAGTTCGTCTTCAATTTGCTGTCTAACTTGCCGTGTCCATTTTTGTGTTGAAATTCTCTTTCCTCGACGTCTCATTCACCTCGCACTGCAACGTATTCAATTCCAAACAGTCCGTTGAAGCGACGGCGTACTAAATCCTGAACTATCGATGGAACCTTCTTCTCTCTCCGAAACGTATTTCCAAGCAAATAGGTACTACTTCATATTTTGCCTTCGTACTATTTCGTCGTTTCTTTTATGCTTTACAATAACGGTGAAGATCGTCGTAGAATCGCCATTGATTCCCTCGTCAACTGGATCACAATTCCATCCAAGCGAAACCAGACCAAACATAAACAACAAATTTGAGGCAATCCTCTCGTGACGGAGTAAAACAACGGTCAAACAACGCGGAGGATGTCACAATACAGAGTTCAGGTGTTCCCTTGAGAGCTCGGGCCAAGAGGTTTGCAACGAAGGTCTCAACAATCTTCACAGAGATGGAGAGTTGATTTATAGCCGTCGTTTAAGACACAGCTCTTCCAGACGAAACATCCTCCAAAACATCCAATCTCTTAGTTTCCAGGCCTTAGAAGTATGTAACTATTTTTTTTATTCCGGCCACGAAAGACGGCGTATCGTGGTTCTTTCAGAACGGATGCTTTCTTCTCTATCCTGAAACGTATTCAACTCCAAATGTATGCTCTGTTTTCAGTTTGCCTTTGGATCAGTCTTTTTACAATATTTCCATCGGGAAACCCTCCAACTAGTGCTGAACTCGCCAGTCGGATCAAAATTCAATCCAAGTGAAACCCATCAGAAAGCGAAAACATTTGAGGAAATTCTCGGTCCGCGGAGCAAAATAGTCAACAATGTTCCAGTAGTGAGTTCTCCATCGCTGACACTGACTGCTTTGAGGGCTTGGTCAAGACTTTCATTCTCTTTCTCGACCCTGAAAGCACAGTCTCTGCCATCTGCGTACAAGATTTGAAAGGACCTGTGTTTGACTCAAAGCAAGCCCATTGTCACATTATGAAATCTATCACAAAGCAAAAACTTCTTCGCTTTTTGTTAGACTCCAGACTGAAGCTTCGACGTTCAGTCACTTGAGGGCACGTGAGGTTTCTGATCTCCTAAATTGTGTGGTTTGTGGCCCTTTCTGAGCGAATTTCTTTCTTCTTTCTTCGAAACGTGTATTCTTCAGTTTTTGAAATTTTGTGTACTGGAATGGAAGGTGGAATTGGTTGTTCAATTTAATTTTTAGTGATGAAAAAAAGATGTGAAATTGTAGTTCGTTCGGTGCGAAATCTTTCTGCGCTCTCTGAAACATAGACATTCCCAAATCTTCTATCTTCAGTTTGCGTTGCATCTGTTCATTTGTTTGTTTTGAATCTACCACAAGGAATTCTTTCCATTGTAAGACTTGCCAGAAGATCGTAATCCCTTCCCGGTGAAAGCTAGCTATCACAATGCGAAAACAGACCTGAGAAATTGAATCGGCGCGCTCTCTCTCTCTCTCGCAAATAGTTCAAGAGGTGTGCATCTTTTCAGTTCGTCTTGTTCGTTTATACAGATGCCTTGAGGAACAGGTCGAGAAGAAAAATGTGAAGCGGATGGGAGTTCACAAATGGCCAGATCTAACAATAAGAATGCAAGCAAAGAGAAAAACAGCATCTTTACTTTACTAATTCTCAGAGCACACATTGACCAACGGATGAAGGACTTTTCGTCTGTTCACAAGATGAACCCGGAGCTCACATTTGTCAGCCGCTCTTTCCTTCTTTCCCTCTCTCTCTAATTTTCAAGCAGACTCATTTCTCTCTCTGCAACTAGCTGGGTCTAACGCCCTGCGGCAGTCGCGGCCTTCGGCCGCGCCTGCCTCCGGGCCGCACTCGCCGCCTTCGGCGGCTCGACTAACGGTTACTCCCGACTCATAATCTAGGCTCAAAACAACAAACTAACGCGCGCGCCGCTAAAATCGCGCGTAAAATCGGCGCTATGGAATAAAATGATCGAAATTTTTGGTCTTTGTGCTTCAAATCTTGATGTTGCGCTGTTTTTGATAGATAAACACCCAAATCTAATGATGCCAAACGATTCAGCGTGATGAGACACCCCTAGGGAGCAACTAAAAACAAGAGGTCTAAGTTCTAGATCTCCAGATGTGACAATTCAGACGCAGACCCACCCTTTGTTCTTAAGGGCAAGGACAAAAGCAAGAACTAGTGCTGCTCTTTCTACGTTGTCGTATTCTTCTCGATCTGAAACGGATTCAATTTCAGACAGCTTAACCCACGGCGAGCACTCCTCTCTGAACGATCAACTGATACTGACGGTGAGAAGTCTCGGGACTTCCTGGAGCCAGCCGGGATGACCGGCTGCTGACCTCGCGCTCCCCCGCCTTGCCCGGCGGAGGAAGAGCGAGGACAGTGGGCCTACCGGAAACCATATGGGCTAGACGACTAGGAAATGCCAGGATCTACTACCGATAAACCCTAACCACTCGAACCACCTTCGTCCCTGCTGGGAGTATGCAGTTGTCAAACTGGTCATTGTTTGAAGTGCGAGTAGGCTGCAAAATTGTGTACAATCCTTTCAGCCTCACTTTCCACGGAAGATCTTTCTCGGCGAATACTCTCTTCTCTTTCCAAAACGAAGTCAGTTCTAAACTTACACTTCCAGTCAACAGACCGAAGAATCTGTTCTTGTTTTTGTTTTGAAAAGACTACGTCGGGAGAATTGCTGTGACTTTCTTCGGGACTACAATTCAATCCATGTGAAACTTACCAGAGAGCGAATCAATTTCGAAGAAATTCTGCCACTACTGAATAGAAGGCCAAGCAACGCTGCCGTCGTGAAAGTAGAGAATTCGGGTCGTCTTCAACGCATCGCCTTGATAGCTCAGTCGGGAGAGCGTTAGACTGAAGATCTAAAGGTCACCGGATCGATCCCGGTTCAGGGCAGAACCTTTTTGCCATCTCGAATACTGATCCTCTAACCTCAGGGAACATCCCTTGTGCTGAATAGCGAGAATTGAAACGTAACGAATTCCTCTGTTAATAAAATCATTGATTCAATCCAAGGAGGTGGGCTTAGTGTGGTTCTTTTGGAGCTCCCCTTTCTTCCCCGTCCCGAAACGCATTCAATCACAAACTTTACTCCATCTCCACTCTTTTGCACAAATAAAATACGACAAAAAAGGAAGATAAACCGGTAATCCTTCGACTAAGATTCCATTTCGCATGGCAATAAAGGGTCGATATGCTTAGGATACAATGCAGACTTCTTCGACTTCCCGTCGTCGACTCCTCAGACTTCTTCTTCCACCGGCTCATCGTCGTCATCATCCACCGCTTCTCCTTCCTCGATACGAGGCAGGTAAAGAGCCATGAGATAGCTCGCTTCACCCACGGTCTCCACATAGCGCTCCAGTTCTTCCGCCACCTGAACTTGTCTTGTTTGCAACAAACGAAATTATTCCTTACCTCTGGCTGCTCAACATAGCGAGGATAGAGCTGCCGCATCAGTCCATAGGTCACAGCACGGCCTCTGTATATCACCTGCAGAAACGAGACTACCGACTCTTTTCTTCACCAACCACAATCTCGTTCTTCGACGGCAAGTCAAGTGCTGGGTCGTTCGGTCGAAAGACGGTAAACTTTCCGTCATTCGCCTTGAGCATCTCACGACACTCTGACAGGGGAACCTAGAAGAAGAACTTTCGGAGTCTTGAAACGACGAACCCATTTGAAGGTTCGATCACAAAGCAGATCGCTCGGACGAAACGCGCCCTTGTAGCGCATCTTCGGGCAGCCTTCGATGTAGAAGCCCATGTAGTAGTAGTGAAGATCCGGTCGTTGTTTCGCCAAACTCCTCACAAATGCAATCTCTCTGAAACATGGAACTTCACAAAGAGGCTAAAGAAAGCCAACCTCAAAGCCGTGTACGTGCCCAGATTGAGCTTGGGATAGTCCGGATCGTAGAACATGTACTTGCTCGAGATGCATCGAGGCAGAATGTCGACGACTCCCACGGCCAACAATTGTTCACCGAGCCAGTACTGCTGATGGTAAGAACCGAGATCGGGCCTGAATTCTTGATTCTCAAGGCAAGAAAGCGATTCTCACTCAATCTTGTCCGCATCTCCACGAAACTTGGCCATCGGCGTCGAAACGAGGAAGTTCTCGTAGCCGCGATACGACGTCTTATCGTCCTTGTGCACCTTCTTCTGGTACTTCTCGTAGAGGGCGAACTCCGTCTGCTTCGTTGCCTCATAGTCCGGGCAGGGGGGCGATGCACGCACCAGACGAATCTGAAGCGCTCGTTCTTCATAACAACTTTCCAAAAACAAACCTTCAGAGTCAACTCGCCTCCCTCTCCTTCGTCGATTCGTTCTTCGAGTGACTTCTCACGAGAGGCGGCCTTCACGAGACGCTCGAGTTGCTTCGCTTCAACATCGAGTCCTTTGCTCTTCCACCTGAAAATATTCAATGTAAACTTCGCACAGTACTACGAAAACACAAGCCCCCACACAAAAACTTGCAACTGAAACTTACTTGGCAATCGCCCGCTCACGTCTTTCGGCCTTCCTCTTTCCACCCGGTGGACGTCTCTGGTTCTCCTTCAATGCCTAATTCCACAAAGTCGAATTCTGAAACGTACCTGTTTCACCCTTGCCTCCTCCAAATCCGTCTGAGCCTTGGCCAGGGCCTCGGGTGAGATCTCGTGCTTTGCCTCTTGCGTCTAAATAGCCAAATTAAAGACGTCGTACGCAAACGAACCTTCTTCTTGCCCGCTTTTCCGCGAAGAAAATCCGCCATCTCTTTGAGGACTCGCTTCTGCGTGCGTGAAAGAACGAATTTGTGCACATCCAATCTGCAAGAGCACTTTTTCTCTTCAAAGAAAGAAGGTTGAAGACTTACCGAATCGTATACTGCGGGCAACACGTCTTGTCAAGGGTCGGTTTGTACAAATAGCAGCCAGACCTAAAGCAATTCTTTCAGAAGAGATTCAAAAAAGAAGTAAAAGAAGAAGAAGATCAAAAGAGGCTCCGAAACCTGAGGACGCCACCGTAAAAAACCGCCACCAGTTCACCCACCTTCTCCAATTCCTATCTAGCAGTGCGTTGTAGGCTTCGTGGCTCAGCGAATGTGCCCAGAGCCCTGCAAACCTCAACGATATTCTCTCCTTCTCCTTCTACCCAATCTTCAAGAAACACGAAACTAAGAAGCTAACGAAAAGAAGAACAAAAAGAGCGCACCGAAATTCACTTTCTTCAGCGGCTCCGCTGCTTGCTTCGAGCGCTTCGCCTCCTTACCTACAGGATTCAGTCTTAGTAAGCTTTTTCATTCTTCTTGCTCAAGAAGGGTTTTGTCCCAGGGTTATTACGGCAGCGTCCCCAGAATTTCCTTCCATCTATCTAACAGAACAAGAGAAACAAAACGAAAGAAGACGAAGCACCTACCTACTCCATCCCCAATCAAGATAGTCATTGAAGACCTCGGGGGACATGAAAGTGGAGTAGAGACCTGAATTCCCAGATTTCATAACGAGTCACGTTTTGTTCTTTTCTTCTACTTTCTAGCTTTTCTTTTCTTCGATTTCAAAGCTGAAAACACATACCGAAACTGTAGGAGCCACCCGTGTCCTCATCATCATCTTCAATGGCTGTGGCTGTTGACGGCGATTCACTCGCTCCCTCCTCGACCTGTCTGCTTGCATCCTTCGCCTTCGCTAGCGCCGTCGAGCGGCAGTAACCGCAGGAGCCGCCCTCGTGCGGTCCGCAGTACTGAACTATGGAAAGACTCGGCATTCGCTTCCTAGCTGAAAACTGGCCCTTGAGTACAAGACAAAAGATCCAATGATGACGAACAAGATGTTAGAACTCGAAATAACTCTCGAAATCACGCGCCACCGTCACATTCAATTCCCCCAGCTCACTGCCCTGCTCTCTCACAGAGCTAATCCCTCCTCCTCCTCCTCCTTACACCTCAGCGCTTTCGTCCCAGCCGACCAAATCTCGCTATGCGCATTGATCCATGAGAAGAGCGAACGAGCAACACGATGAAACGAGAAAAACGCGAAACTGCGTGCGTTTGCACGACGTCACCCCGTCTTCCGCCGTCCCCGATAAGGCTATTCTCTCCTCCTCAGCAATCACAAAGCTCGCAAACAACGCCACCTTTACGCAATTACTAAGCCTTCCCTCATCCGAAAACGTCAGACTCCGGAAGTTTCCCTTCTCCTTTCTATTGCCCACACACAGCCCCGCGCATCCCCGCATCATCATTGCCCCTCGCAACAGCCGACGCACCCAACGACCGCCCGCCCCATCGTCCTCTGCACCCAATGCCCGAGCACAAGCGCCTTCGCGCAATTTGGCGCCTTGGAACATCGAATTCGTTCCTCGCTCCTCAATAGTTCTCCGCCTTTGAAAACGGCTTCCAATCCTCGAAACACTAGACATAAACTCTTTACTCAAAGATACTCTCATCTAGCATTCTCCAAAAGTTGAGCAGAAGAACGAAGCTTCAAGCAACAAAGAGTGAATGATCACTCATGAAACGGCCGCGAGAGTCTTCTTCTGCGCCTCGAGACGTTTCGCCATCTTCGCCGCCTTCTTTTCTTCGGCTTCCTTCTGCTGGAGCATTACTTCGAAGCGCGGATCCTTCGGGTCCATCCAGTAGCCAAAGTACTCCTGAAATACAAATCCAATTACCAATGCTGTGAAAAGAGAGCTCAAAAACTAGGCAACATTCAAAACCCACCTGAATTTCGCGGATTCTCTTCTCAAGTTGGAGTTCCTTGTCGTCCTTCTCCCTCTCCGCCGTCACCAACGACGCTTCGTACTTGGCGAGCATGGCCGGATAGGCCGCTTCATTCTTCGCCACTTCCGCCAGTCTGAAAAGTTTCCTCTTTCAAAACAAGGAAGCCCCCACGAACCTCGCTTTCTCATCAGCCTTCTTCTTGTCCTCAATGGCCTTCATCTCGACGAGGGCCTCTTGATACTCGCGGTAGAGGGCCATCGCCTCTTCTTCCTCCACTTCTTCGGCCGTTGGCCAGCAGCGACTCGGCGAGACGCCGCTTGCCAGTCCAAATCTGCAAAGTCGAGCTCAATGCAACCTCTGAACATCAAGGTAGCAATAGTAAAATCTATCAAAACAAATACTCACTGTCCGAAACGCGCTCGTTGCGCAGATCGCGTGTGTTCCCATTGGAATTCCACTGGCGGAATGCCACCGGCCGCGATGATGCGGTGTCTCGGCTTCAATCTGAATACGTTTCCACAAAATTCCAAAACACTCACTTCGAAATGTCGACCTTAGCGGGCTTCGGCAGCTCCTTCACCTCCTCTGCAGGAGCAGTCGAAGCCGCCACCGCTGAATAAGTTTCTTTCAGAGACTAAAGCTTTTCAAAAACCTCTTCTCGGCGCCCGACTCGCCACGACCCAGCGTGAACAGCACGGAGTGCCGATCCTCGCAAGCATCTACAATTGTTTAACTTTGTATGTTTCACGATCGAAGTTTCAGTATTCAAGGCAGAAAACCACAGTAAGAGCTTCTTTTAGTAGTGGTTCACCTTTATCAAGTAAAACAAGAGACGCTTACAGGTACACATCGGCTCAAAGGAATCCGCTAAGATGGGAACTTCGTCAAATCGACTCAAATATGCCGGGTTGGAACCGCGCCAAGATCTAGAGAAAGGTTCAGCAGCATCATTCAATTTCGCGTCAAATTTACACAGCATGGAAAGATTTCGAATCCTACGAGGCAACATAATAAGGTGGGTGTTATAATTGAAGGTGACAAAACCAAAAAAAGAATCAATGGTCAAGAAGATGATGAAGATTGTTTTGTGTGAGATACTTGATGTGGAAGAACCGAGTGACGGAAGAAGAGTGCTCATCCCGAAGATGAAATTGAACCGACAACAAAACAAGAGACACACGCCACTGAACGAAATCAACAACGCCGCGACAATCCGAAGAAAGAGAAAGAACGGAGAACGAGAGAATTAGTTTTGGAAAAGTACAAGAATGCAGAGAATAAGAATGTGAATAAATACGTGGCAATTACACTCCCTCGGCTCTTCTTCTCTCATGTTCTCGCCTCCAATTGGTCGACGGGCGTCTCCGTGTCGTCTTCGTTGTAGATGTTGTCGGCCATCTGCCAGACCTGGAAGTGAAACATTAACTAAAAGAAATCAAAATCGAACAACGTCTGTGAACAAACTACAAACTAAACAATCTTTCTCATTATACCAAGACCCCGAAGCCCATCCAACTTCTCCTCACCTGCATAATGTTGTCCTCGCTCACAGAGCACACAACCCAGGCCTCGTTCGGGTTCCACGAGAAGTCCGAGATCTTCGCCGTGTGCCCTCCATGGATGAACAGCAACTCCGGAGGACCGTCCTGCAATAGTAGTTCTTTGTGTTTTGTTTCAGTCAAGCTGTGCCCTCCACGGCCCAAAAGCTAGCCAAAAACTGCTCAGGACCAATTTAGCTTCGTCATAATGATTACGAACAGGTCTGTGGTCTACCATCATCGCAGGCAAATCTATTCTAGCCCAACCGGGATCGAACCGGTTCCCGCTCGGTCCAGAAACCGACATCTAACCGACTGCGCCACTCACCTCGGCATCTTCGGGAGTCTGCTCCTCGCCGATCTTCGACAAGTCCCAAACATGGAGACGGCGATCCGTTCCCGACGACGCGAGGATCGTCTCGTTGTGGGGCGACCATTGGACCTAAACTCTTCTTGAACATTAAGTCTGACAAACCTGGAAGATCTCGTCCTTGTGCGACTCAAATGAATGAAGCTTCAACTTCAAGTTGCGCAGATCCCAGAGAGCGACCGTCTACAAGTAAACATTTGAAACTTATAGCAAATTATCAAGCATTTCAAGAAATTGGGCCCGAGAATTTGAAAAGTTTGAAATTAACCAAAGTGTCAACTCTGAAACACACTTTGTCGGCACTTCCCGTAGCGAGAATGAACTCCGAGTACGGGTTGAACGAGAGACAGTTGACTTCCGCGCCATGCGCATCGACAACGTGCGCCGGCTTGTTGTTCGTCTGAAATCGACAGTCACACTCTTCCGCTTTTGAACGAAGAAAGAGAAGAAAGAACTCTAGAACTACTAACCTGACTGCGCGTGTCCCAGATCATCAATTTGTGGTCGTCACCCACAGAACCGAAGACTGCCTCATGCAGCACGTGCCACGCGACGTCTTCTACCACCTGAAGTCTCAGTCTCGTCGAAGCTAAGGGACCAACTTGAGTGTGACCGTGGAAGACGGCCTTCGCGTCGAGGTAGTTCTTGTCCACCGTGTTGCCCGAGACGTCCCACAAGCAAACCTGAAATACAACGCACGTTCTTAACTTTGAGGCCTTTGTCGCCATCCTCGCAATAAATTCTTGAAAGTTACAAGTTTACAGTTCGCATGTGACACTTGTCGCTTAGCGCACAATAATTTGCTAATTCTAGACAAAGGTAACTCGTCGCCAGCTTATTGCAATACAACCCGGTTCCATTCACTCATGGCATTCAACTAAAACCCTGCCAACGCGCATGCTTTGCACTTGAAACATACTCTTTTTTCGGCCTTACTACGAATGCGAACTTTCTCCTGCGAACTGCCACATTTGCGAACTTGGTAAATGGGAACCGATCTTCTTGTTTATTTTCAAAACTGATTTCTCACCGTCATGTCGTCGCTGGCCGAGAGCAGATGGCCGGTTTGGTTCTGATTCCACGAGAGACCGTATCCTTCCTTGGTGTGCCCGCGAAGTCGAAGCTGTGGTCGGCACGCCGTGTCCGTGCCCGGCAACGACGGATGCTTCGTGTAGTCGAAGATGAACACCTAAAGTCTCCATTGGTTTAGATCTTGTGAAAATTTCAGAGGTGTTCTTCTCCGAATCAAGAAAGTTTTCAAACCTCAGAACTTGGCGATTTCGTCGCAATGAGGGTCGGGTTCTGCGGCATGTAACGTGCGCGATTCACCTCCCCTTCATGGTTGATTTTGATCTCGATGTCGATCTTGCCCGTCACCGAGCCGAAGCCACCGAACTCTAAAGATTGTCAAAATAAGATCCGTCTCCAATTCTTCCAACTAACCTCCGCGATCGGTGTCGTATCGAGATGCATCGAACTGGGCATCGTCAGTCGGCAGCTGGAGCTTCGCGATCACCAAGTGATTCTGCTCGTCGGATGTATGCGTTCCGAGAATGAGGCGATGCGTGGTGAAGTCGTTGCCCTCAGATCTGAAAATCGTTGTGTGAGTTCTCTCTCATAAATCCCCCAACAACATCAAAGCATGCCATGTTCCAATTTAGAAAAAGCTTGAAACTTACTTCTGAACATCGGGCAGCCATTGCACGGTCAGCGATGGCCATTCCAGGGCATGGGTCATCACCTAGAAGAAGCATTGATTAGAAAACATGTAGTTGAATGTGAAGGAAGCGAAACGAAAGCAATCAAACGGAGAACGAACCATATCGTAGAGGAAAGGCGTGTTCTTCTTCCAGATCTTGTACTCCTCATTGATGATGCGCTCCTCAAGGCACTCCTCGGCCGACATATTTGGCACAAGCCTAAATCGAGAGCAGCGTTAGCACAATGTCAAGAAATCCGCGAAGAAGAACGCGCTCCGAAGTTCACATCAATAGCTTCAATCACTAAAGTTCTTTCGCAACAATTTCTTCGCAATAACGGATCACTTCTTTTTCAACCACATGCGCTTCAAAAAGACAAAGAAAAGCAAGTAAATCCAAAGTACAAGAAGATTTTACACTTTCTTAGCACTTCAAACGTCGTGCGCTATTGCGCTGTGTTCCAAAAAATTTGGCGCGCTGAGAGCCATTCCGGCGTGAACCCGACACGATCGCGGCAGGATACGGTCATTCTAACCATGCGGCCGCGCCGACGCAACATACGATGCTCTTCGCGTTCGCCTCGAATGAAATTGAAGATACTTTGACGAACTCAACGTCTCTCTCCACTCCTGTTCTTTCACAACAACTGTCACACATTGGTTTTATACGCCGGTTTCTCAAAAGTTTCCACACCTCCTCAATGATAGAGGGGTCGATAACAACAAGAGGGAGGGAATCTTGATAACTAACTATTTGAGAGAATGTACGAATTGAGGAAAATAATTCACGGGAGACACGAAAAGGAGGGGACCCTTGACAACAGCAAAATAATTTCTAACAAGATGCAGTTTGAAATGAGAAAATGTAACAAGTCATCATTAGATAGCCGCTAAGAGAGTGTCAGTTACCCGAGGGCATGCACCAAAACTGAAGTGGCTACCAACGGCGATACAAAATAACATCAAGTAGAATATTGATCAAAATGTATCAGCTGACAATATCAAGGGGAGCAGAAATGGGGGAAAGCCTAATCATTTTGGGGGAAATCCATTTTCAAGTAACAAGTGCAAAAATTTGAGAAGAAACTCCGGCATAAAGGGGTGGCGAAGACTGAATATGTGATTGCACGGAGGAGACGCTCAGAAATTGAAGCGATTGACGATACCAGCGATGGCCACGGCACGATGCGCGCGACGCTTGCGGTAGGCGTGTCTGCCGGAGTGAAGCTCTAGCCAGCAAGGATCGCAGTAGTACTGGAGGCACGACGCATCGCCACAGAAGCACGACGTACACTCGGTTTGACACTGCTCGCAGAGTTGATGCGAAACCACGTACGGCTTGATC
>JAQIXL010000921.1:0-23044 GCA_034700245.1 Poikilolaimus oxycercus
CATCACCATCGAGTGGACCAACACTCCCGACGGCGCTGCCAAGCAGTTCCGTCGCGAGTGGTTCCAGGTCCGTTGCCCCTCTTGAAAGAGAAGAGCTTTTAGGGCGATGGCATGGTTCGCCGCAAGAACCTGCCCATCGAGTACAACCCCTGAGCGGCGGTCGGCTTCCCTCCCTTCACTCTCCCATTCGAATAAACGAATGTGGATGATGAAATGTGTTCGAGAAATACAGCAAGAAACTTTTCTGCAACTTGAAAATTGCTTGAACCTAAATGTTGGTGTGTTCTCTTCATTGTCGGTTTTGCAATCCGTCGTCTTTCCTCCCTTTGGAAAACGAAGTACACTCCCATTGCTTAGTGCATTCACCTGCCTTCTGTAGTGTGAAGAGCTTTCTTGGCTAAAGAAAGGTGATTGTTGGTCACAACAACTGAAGCCTCACTGCCTCAAGATTGGGAGCATACACTCGTCTTGACGGAGCCAAACTTTTTTGAGGTCTGTGACATGGTTCGCATGGAAGGCTGGCGAAGACATCGATGCATGGAAGCTGAAGAAGTGTTAGTTGGAAGTTGAGCGGGTGCCGACGGGGTTGGTGGTCAGAGAAGCAGGAGAAGCCTTTCCAGTGAAGGTCCGATGTCCCCAGCCACTGGGAGGGAGAAGACATCTCATTCTCTCGGAACAGAGACTACCAACTTGAGATGCCTTTGCAGTGATCGAGGAATTAGACAGCCTTTACACACGCACAAAGCAATGGCAAGAATGAATGAAGTTAGACAGGGTTGGAGGTTCTGTCTGCTTGATGCTCCTTTCTGACAATGAGACTGACAATGAATTCTCAACCAGTGCAAAAAAAACCCAAGGAAACGAGCTGTGTAGGGAGGGTGGCGTTGAGGAGGAGTCTGAGAAGCTTGTAGTTCTAAAGACAAAATAAATCGAACTTTGATAGACAGAGCCCCGATATCCACGACGAAAAGAGATTGAGAAAGACTCCCCCTCCGGAGGAGCTCCTCCGACAGTCTCAATTTTACCGTCCCATGCTCCGCGTGCACAAAATGGCGCGCGCGTTTTTCTCGCTGTTTTTTCAGAAGACTTTTTTTTTTCTCGGAAACAACATCTTCGATTGGATTTCTTTCGACCCGCTGCTGCGTTGTTGTTTTTGTTTGTGCGTCTTCCTGTTGCTTTCTTTCGCCGTCTGACGCGTGGCGCTCTCTTCGCTGTCTCTCTGCCTCTCACCCGCCTCTAGCAGGGCCCCAGCTCTGCCTCGCCAGCGCGCCCACATCGCCGCCGCTGACTCCACTCTTGCCATTTCACGCTCTTTATTGAGAAAGCCGCTGCTTTTTCTTCGTTTTTCCTCCTTATTTCAAAATTTTTCCAATCATATTCCTGTCTCGTCAATCAAGGCTGAAGACCCGAGACAGTCTGCGTATTTTTCTTATCGAATCACCTCTGAGAAACCGGCTTGATTACGCGTCTAGTGTTGCCCGCCGCCCGAGTCGGCGTAATCTGAGCCTGCTTTCGCGTGTTTTGACCGTTCTTTGCTATCTTCTTCCTAGATTTTCTCAGTTTAGAAGCCATCCTTGTGGATGGCATCTGACGCGAGTATCATGCAGCGACTGGCGGGAAGTAACGAGCAGAGGACGGCGCTTCAGTTCGCCTTCTACAATACGCTTCTCTTCGTCTTGGTTTGTCGTCTTTCTTGGGATTGAAGATTTCAGTTGGGAATATGTTTCGCCGGTCTCTGTGCCGTCTATCAGATGCTCTACATGTTCTTGTCGCCAATGCTCTGGGCAGTTCTCGTCGGAACCGTCCTCTTCCCCTTCAAGCACAAGGTCACAAACGTTGTCAAAGGTCGGTTTTGTGAAATTTGAGTATTCTACTAGTGATTGGATGCAAGCTATTGTCGAGTTTCCTTCTCTTTAAAGAGTTAGTCATATCATTTCCATTACAGATTGGCTCGGTGGTCTACAGCAAAACGACACTCCGTTACTCATCGGCACCATTCTTCTACCGTTCAACGCTTTCTTCAACTTCGCCGAAACCGTCTACACAACAGCCACGAGGTTGGATTTTGTATTGGTTCTCTTATCGATTGAAATTTTCTTCAGTCAAACCGGCGCGGCGATTGTCGGTGCATACGTTGGACTGAAGATCCTCGGCTATGAGAGGACGTTCATGTACTTGATCGGCTGGCTCGGTCGTCTCTACGGTTACGTCGACTCCTTTGTGCTCTTCTTCTCGAAGAAATTCGTTCGTCTTCAACTTTTCTTCTTTTAGTTTTATAGGTTTTCCCGCTGATCGCGATTTACTTCATCGGCTACGCCACTTGGGTCTATCTTCAGCCGAGAGGAACGATAAACAAGAAGTTCGCCCGTACTCTGTCTCTCCCACTCTGGTTTGTCTTTTCTCCGAAATCGTGAGACTTCTCAGGATCTATGCGCTTTCCTTCATCTCGCAGTACTTCGGACCTCTACGAGTTGTGGTTTTTGCCGCGACAGCTGTGGTGCTCGGTCTCATCTCCGGCGGCATCATCGTCGCCGAGAAGGAAGAATCTCGAGGTTGCCTTTACTGCCTCTTTCATGTATGGTTTTTGATGTTTAGAATCGACACCCGCTGAACTTGATGAGAAGACCGGAGAAAAGGTTGAAGAAGTCGATACGAGTGTGGCGACGAAGACGGATGCGACGGCAGAGACTTGTAACTTTTTCTTCTTACTTCTTTTATAATTAGCTCTAGTCACCAGATCCTGAAACGTTTCTTTCAGCTTCGTCGACCCTGGACACGGCCGTCTCATCGGACGTCTACATCCGTCTCATCGTCGGACTCTGTGCTCTTCTTTGGGTGGTTCGTCACGACTCGGCGTTGTTCATCTTCATAGTGCCTTTCCTCGTCGCGCTTTTCCGCAGATTGGGTATGCTTTTGAGAGACTTGTCCTTTTATTCGGCAATTTATTTCAGGCGATGCTCTTGGCGTTTTCGAAAAATTTTCCTCACTCTCGAAGACGGTCGGCGAGCGAGTATATCCCTCTCTTCACGAACTTGTTCACGTCACCGTCGCCGGGCCACTTCGTCAATTCGTTCGTGTCCTCTTCACCAGTGATCGCTTCCTGGTTGAAACTCTCAGGTTCGGCTTCTTTCTTACATTAAAAGCCATGATTTAGAGAGAAAATGGACGTTCTGTCGTCGATAGTCGTCATGATGGGTCTGGCCTTCGGTTCGCTGTTCTTGGTCTTCTTCGTCGCTTTCCAACTTCACGGCGAGACGGTTCATCTGGCGCGTCTCGCTTCGAACGTCGTCTCTTCACATCCCGAATGGCTAGCGACGGCGATGAACTACACGGACAAGCAGTTGGACGAGAACAACATCGACATTGATAGCTATGTGGAACAGGTTGGTCTTTTGAATACGAAGATTGTGATTCAAATCCTTAGGGCTACCAACAGGGTCGAGCATGGTTGGCTGCAAACGTGCGAGCCCTTGCCGATCCAAAGGACACAGCTCGAGCGGACATGCTCGAAGAACAAGTCAAGCAAGTAGACCAACAGCTTTTTGTCTTTGAACAAGATTTTCTTGAAGATTGTCGATCGCTTGTATGCGATGTGGATAGAAAGGAACTCGAAGGCGACACAGGACGACACGCAAGCTTTGGCCAGAGGCGACTTCTGGTCACAGTTGAAGACCGTTACGGACTTAGCAGCTTTGAAAGAAGAGATCACACTTATTGTGAAAGACAATGTGGACACCCTGATATCGGTTTCTTTCTTTTCCTTTCTTCTCTTTTTTCGACGTCTTGAAACTTGCTCATCTTTGCGCTTTGCAGATCGCGCAGTCGTTGTGGGCTGTGATTTTGATCAACATTTCTTTCCTCTCATCCATCTTTGGAGCCGTCTTCGGGCTGGTTCTCGGCTTCGGGCTTGATCTCCTCAATCTCCTCATCGAACTGGTCGGTTTTGCTTCTTTTTGAAACAGCAATAAGTCTTTTGGTTTTAGATCGTCTTCCTCACGATGGTCTACTATTTGTTGGCGAGTAGCAAGGAACGCTGGTTGCCGTTGGAGCTGGCGAGTACCTTGACGGCGACGGTGTCGGCGAATTCTCCAGGGACTTCTTCGTCGAGCAGCTACGACTTTGGAGGAGCCATTGAGCACGCGATCTCGTGGGTTATATACGATCATTCTTCTATGCAAATCTTTCTAAGAGTTTTAATTGGATGAGGAAATTTTCAGTGGCGTCTTCGTCTTGTCAGCGAAGATGTCGATCTTCTACGGCCTCTACACGTACTTTGTGCATTCGCTCTTCGACTTGAACATCGTTTTTCTTCCGTCATGTGAGTGTTCTTCTAGTTTTTCTTGCGTTTTTCTTTTTGTGACTTCGTCTCTTGGGACTCTCTTGTGTTCGTGAAGTGTGAACGGTTACAAAAACAACTTGACCAAATACAAGAGACTTCCTCAAAGACGACGACCTCGATTTTTTTTAACTTGAAAGTGGCTTTGAAGTGATGCTAATAATATTGCGGTTTTAGTGCTTGCCGCGATCTTCGCTGCGATTCCGATTATGGCGCCGTACCTCGTGGCCGTCTTTGGTATCGTCGAACTTTGGCTTGTTCGAGGAGAGGCCGCGGCGGCCTTGGTCTTCACACTCGCTTCCGTGGCACCGGTCACCTTCGCCGATGCGGCCTTCTACCGTGAAGTGAAGTGAGTCTTTTTTTACTCTTTCTTCATAACTTTGGAATGTGCTTTGAGATCTGAATCTGACCCTTTGCTTTGTCTGTCTTTTCTTCGCTTCCATCTTGGACCTAAGAATGTTCGGAAAGTAATGGATTATGGGTGTGCCTAGCCTTTTGCAGAGACTAGCACATTTTTTTGTTACTTTACAATGCGTCGTTCCATCTTCGCATTCTTCTTGCAAATTTGACACTTCGAAGGGTATAGTCCACGACCCCCCCCCCCCCTCCCTTCTCTTCTTCATCGGAAGTGTTTTCATCAAAGTGAGCAGAAAGAAAGTTGTAGCGAGGGGCAGAGGGTGTTTCTGTGTGTCCTGGGGAAGATGGACGAGGTGAGCTCTGTGTGGGCTCTAAGGCTTTAGGTCAACCGAGTAAGAAGACGGAGCGACTCCCTGGGATTGTTTTCTGTTTTCAAGAACTTCTTCTTTTTCTTCTTTTTTTGAGACACGTTCAGATTTGTGGTGGCTCGGTGAGGTTTAGGAATGTGGTGTAGACCAGGTTTCAAGGAAAACATCTCTCGTTTTGTCGCCCTCGTCTTCTGCTAACATCGGGTCGACGTCGATGAGAGGGGGGGGGGGGGGGGGGGGAAGAAGTGGGCTGACGTCGGTCTGCGTGAGTCGTCTTTAGTCGCTGATCCAGAAGAAGAAGAAGAGTGTCAATATTGTTTTGAGATCTATTCGGGTACGAAAAACTTGTTCATTGGTTAAGAGAAGCGATCAAAGTTCGAAACACAGAAAGGGGTAAAGAGGGCGAGAGAAAGGAGAGAAGTAATGTGTTGAAGAGGTGCGAAACAACGAAGGAGAGAAGATGACTTCCGTTGACGTCGCGGTCTTTGACGTGTGAAATGGCGGTCTCGGTCGTTTGGGGTTCGAAGATCTCTATGAAGTCACTTTTTGGGACTTGTTTACTTCTTTGCCAACAAATTGTTTACCTATTTGCTAAAGAACAAAGAGTAAACAAAAGTGAATTGCAGGGGCAGCCATCCGTACGTGACGGGCCTGGCGATCATCGGCGGCATATACTGGCTCGGTCTTCAGGGCGCCATCATCGGGCCGATCATCCTCTGCTCCTTGATTGTTCTCGTGAATGTGTACGCGCAGTTCGCGAAGTCTTCCTAGGTGATCCCGTTGTTGTTTTGTTGTTGTTTACATGTTCCCGGTTCTTGCTTCTTCTCTCCTGTGCTCTAGAGAATCTCGTTTGCTTAGACTTATCCCGAGTTCCCTATAACATTGCCCTTTCTCGGCTTCTTCGCCTCACATTCATCTGTCTTCTTCCATTATTAATGTTGCCATACAGCTGTTCTCACGCAAATAAGCGTTCGATTTTGGTGCTTAGGGAGACCTTTTTCGGGAAGTTTGAACAGCTGAAGGTCTCCGTGAGGCAAAGGCAGACCTCGTGAGGGGAGACGGCCATTGTTCCCTTGGAGTTGCTCTGGGTTGGTTCTCTCTCCGACGGCGGTGGTGGCGACGGTGGGCGGCCCGCCGGGTTTTGGCGAGTTCCTCGTCGACTTTGCTCACAAGACCGCTGTCTACTCCCTCTCGTCTCTCTTCCTTCCTCCCTTCTTCTTCCACCTCTTCGACGCCTAAGCCACCTGGTCGTTGTTGCCTACCGCCGCTTCTTCTTCGCCAGCCCCGTGTTGTTGAGATCGTGTAGTTTTTCCCTTAGAGACTTTTCCCAAGACCGCTTTGATGGGAAGAAACCCGCCCTCTTCTCTTGTCGCGTCTTCTCCACAAGAGAGACGAAGTCACCTAGATTTGCACTCAACAAGGACCGCGTAGCTTTTTTTTCCTTCAGCCGTGGTTTGGCCGTTTTTTGCTTTCCCGTGATGTTTTCGGTGGGGCGCGGCGCGCATCGTGCGTCGTCGCCATTGAAGAAGAAGAAGAAGAAGAAGAAGTGAAGGGGGAGGAGGAGAGCTTCTTTGTAGAGAGATTTGCAGCTCCATTTGAGGGAGCCTCTCCTCGCCGTGCTCTTCTCATCTCTTCTCATTGAGAGAAACTCTTTTTTGCAAGCTTCGTGCACTCTTCAAGACTTGAACTTTGGGTTTTTGTCTCTCTCGCTTCAATAGTTTGCCGTCACCTTGAGGTCTTTAAGCTCTTGAGAAGGAGGAGGAGGAGACTTTTGCAAGCTTGAAGAGGGGCATAGAGAGGGAGTTTAGACGGCTTCAAAGGGCAGTCCCAGGCTCGGCGACGAGCACGTGACCTAGCTGAGCGGAAGGCGAGAGAGCTCACAACCAGCTGTTGAGTGTGATTTACGCGTCTTCATCCACTTTGTCTTCGTTGTGTGCACCTTCGTCTCGTTATCCTGACGTCTTTTAGTCTCACGTTAGTCGTCTCTTTTGCCGGTCTTGAATAATACAACGCCTTCATGAAGTATCTGAGCAGCTAGGTGAAAACTACTTCCTTAGTCTGAACTATTCCACGTTTTGAAATCCGGTATGTCAATAGTGAAGAAAGAAAGTATCCATTGGCACTTTCGCACCCTGCCCTTTGCACCGGTATTCCTTCGGCTTTCTTCAGGTTTTTTCTACGTTTCAGCATTGAGGCTAGACTGTAGTGCTTGTTTCATACTTGCTGATAATAATCACAAGCCACATAAAGAAAGTTTTATTTCATACAATACAAGTGAAGAAGTTTCTCTGAAGATATTGAGAGGAGGAGGTGGGCCAGACGATTCTTCTCTCCTTGCAGAGTCGCATTCTTCGTCTTCTTCTTCTTCATCTCTGCACTTGGGGGAACGTCTCCTCCTTCTTCTCTCCGTCTGCATCTTCAGAAGGGGAGAAGGGGGTGGGGGTGCGATACGATGCCTGTTGGGGGACCGCCGACAAGGTGGGCTTGAAACCAGACCAGACCCGCTCCTCCTCCTCCTCCTTCTTCTTATTCTATGGAGATGGTCAGGGAGACTCCAACCCTCAACCTTTAGAGACCCTTTTGACATCGAGAAGGACCTTGTGCTGTGAATCTTGAAGTTTGTCCTAGATGGAGTTTGATTTTTGTGACACAGAGGAAGGTGACTATCGGTTTCAGGTTGAGAGGGGCCTGGCGTTCACGAACACGGCAGACAAGGAACCAGAATGCCCTCCTTTGTGCCAGAGACCATGAGTCTCTCCCTGCTGCTGCGAACTCTCAAGTGGTTGAAGTCAGAACATTCTCTTCTGGTCCTCCTCCTTCAGGGCGTGAGAGAGAGCAGCCTGGAGGAAGAAGACGGCCGAGAGTCTCGACCTTGTCCGGATTTTTTCGCTTTCACCCTCTTGTCCCTTTCTTCTTCTCAACGCGCGCGCGTCGCCAAGGTCTCGATGGTCTCCGAACTTGTTGGGTCTTCTTCAAGGTCTTCGTCTCGCTGAAACAGCTTCAAAATTGGAGAAGGCAGTCGAAGAGCGAGTGGAATCTCCCCCTTGGGGAGGTCGACCCGGTGGGCTATAAACTGCGGAATTTCCCTTCTCTTCGAGGACTTTGACTCCCGCTCGCGACGACCCGCACTTATGGTTATGGTCGGCGGGTGTTTAGTGATTTTCGCTTTGAGGTCCACAAGAGGAGTCGCCGTGTTGGTTCAGTGGAAAGGTGGATCAACACAGTGCCAGCGGGTCGAGAGACGACGGCAAAATGCCCACTTGTCCTTCTACAACGACCACCTCCTCCTTCTCCTCTTCTTCTTCCCTTCTAAAGGCTCTCTCGCTCTGAAATCGATTTTGCGCGTGCGGACGCCGCCGGGCTTCCGCCTTTGCCTTCTTCATCGCGCGCGCGCCTTCTTTTCTTCTTCTTCTGCTTCAGCTTGCGGGCGTCCTCATCCGGGGCCCCCCCGCGTCTTTACGTTCTCGAACGTCACAGGCTTTTCTTGGCCCTCGCCTCCTCCTCTCAACGAACGAGCAAAAGCCGAATCAATAGAAACGTCAAGGAGGACGGGAATGGCACATGCAAAGCGAGGGTCGAGGAGAGAGGGAGAGGGGGCCTTCAGGATGAGACCCGCAGGGCGTGCGGGGATGCGCGTCGTCGCTCGAACTCGTGATTCTCTCTCTTCTCTTTCCCTTTGCCTCTTCTCTCCTCCGCTACGCACGCTCGACCGCGCCCTCCACCCCTTGCACAGAGAGAGGGCGCCGCCGCCTTGGTCGTCTCGTCTCCTCTATCAGCTGCTTCTTCTTCCTTCCTCCCTTGGTCTCTTTTGCCTTCACCGTCTATGCGCGCGCCGACGCGCGCCGTCTTCGCACTTTTATCTGAACAGCCGGCCGATTGTGTGTTTCAATGCAGTCTGGTGTGCCTTGATCTCTCCATCTCCGGCGGGGGGATCTGGCCCTCTCTCGTCTGACGAGAGGAGGAGGAGGAGGGAGAGGTCTGGCCAAGGGGGGGGGGGGTCTGGGTCACGGTGGGTTACAACATCCCCTTTCTTCTTTATCGAGAGAGTCCTCTCTCTCGCCTCATCCACGTGATCACTCACATGTTCGTGCGCAGTGGCCAAGGGTCATCCCCCTTCTCTTCCTTCTTTGCCTTGAGTGAGTGAGTGACACTCTGTGATGTGGTTTTCACACCGAGCTTCCGGGTTTGTTCTCTTCTCTTCTCTTTTCCCTGGTTGTCGCCCTTTTTCTGCCTGCTCTTGAGATGTTCGATTGAGGAACAGAGCAATTTTCACGTCAAGAGATCCCCCATTCCCCCTTGAGGCGAAGGGAAGACGAGGAGGAGGAGGGCCGAGAGTCTCGAGATATGGGCATTGGAGCGTGCGCGCCGTTAGCCGAGGAAGGTCGTGTGAGTGGGAGAGAAGAATGATGCAATCTGGGCGAGGGCAGGCAAGGGGGAACCCCGGTGAGGATCGGTTTCAGGCAACGCTTTTACTCCCGGATCCAGCTAGATGCCCTGTGGGTAGAAGTGCGTCTCGAACGACTAACGATCGAAAGAGCGACGGGGGGAGAGAGGAGGAAGAGAGAGGAGGCGCCCGTTGAGCCTGTCGCGGACGCGGCGGCGGCCGTGGTCGCGGCGCCTGGGCGCCCAAGCCCCTCCGCTCTCTCTTCTAATCGACGCGCCCTCCCCTCTCCCTTCACGTGACTCCGCACTCGACGCTGCTCGCTTTGCTTGTGCGCCCCTTTTGTGCTAACCATTGTAGTCGTGGTCGGCGAGGTTTCAGTCAAAAGGCTTTCTGAGAAAGTTCACTTTTCGTTCGATTTTCCGACATTGAGCCGTTGTGTTGCTTCACAGCGGATAAGTTTCTTGCGCAACACTTCCTTACAGTTCGGTCTTCAGCTTCGATCATCCAGAGAGAAAGACGCCAAAAAGAAAAGTGAGATCTTTTGCTCTTTGAAAGTCAGCGAGCTTCATTATATTGTAGGTTTCGAAATAGTGTTTCAGTTGCCATGATTTTCGCTGAACTCAATCATGGTATTGAGGAGGCTGCTTTCAAGATCTCTTCCACATGTTTCAGAACGTTAGTTTTACTGAACGTCATTTGTTTCGGCAGTGAATCGGCCTTGTCACAATCTTGCCTATGACGCAAATATTTTTACCGAAGCCAAAAAGGTTTCAGAAGGTTCACTTCTTCCGCTTTTCTATTCAGCTCCACGCTCTCTTAAAGCAGAGTCCATTTTCTCTTCTTTTGTGAAAACAACAACAGCGTCGTCGAGTGGCCGTTGCCCGGGTCTGGCTTCCAATTTGCCTTTTTCTCCTCTCTTCTCCTCCTCCCTCCCTCTCTCCACAAATTCCTCAAACCACAATCACTAATTTGGTCTCCGCATGTTTGTGTTTACACGCCCTGTTTCCATGCCTCTCCCCTCCATTTTCGACCTTTTTTGATCTGACGCCATTTGAAGTGTCTCGACAGAGAGGAGGAAGAAGACGATATTGAGGCTGATGCCGCCTGACGTTGGGCTCGTCGTCTGCCTTTGCCGTTTCTGATTTGAAGAAGACGGTGACGAGTACTGAGGGGAGGAGCCCCCTCTCGCCGACCCGGAGCCATAAGGCAGAGCGGAACAAGGGAAAAGCGCCACGTGCCCTTTGGTGTCAACTCGACTCCCTCCGTTCCCACCCTTTCAATTGAGTATGAGACGTGACTTGAAGGAGTTCGTCAGTGCCGCCCGTTTCCTACGCCGTCTCCTTCTCCGCACGCCCCGTGCCCCGCGGGCGCCGCCCTGTACGAATTGAAGATTGTTGGTTCCGTCGATGGGACAGGGTGAGACCGGCACCGGCTTTCTATCTTTACCTGAAGTTGGTATTACGAAGGGAACGAAGATGTCTTTGCTTTGCTCTTTTCTAACATTTCAACTGTTTCCTCATTCTCATGTTTGTCTGAAGAAACTTCAGGAGTAGACCTCCACCTCGTGATCTTCGTCTGTCCTCGTCTTCTCCTTCTTCTCACTGTTTTCACCCCGTTGCACTTCTTCATCTCGCACAACTGTTCTGTGTTCGACCCTCAGCCCTTGGGCTTCATTTTTTTGCGAACTTGAGTCCTCATGACTTCCCACTCTAGCCGTCCTTCTCTCTTTCGCAACTGTGTCGAGCTACTTCATCGGGTGATAACGCGTGCGCGTCTTCTCGCCTTTTTTGAAACGTATCCACAACGAGTTACTCCGGCTTCAGGAGGTACCCCCCGAGAGGGCGGCGACCGAGGAGTTCCTATGACGCACGCTGAGGACGTGCCACTCACCGCACCTCATCTTGTCAACCTCTCCGCGCAGGTCCTCTCGCAACGTCCTGAGCTCGTCCTCAAAGCCGACACCCACCTCCCGCTACCAGCCAGCACCGCTGTCTTTCAACAACTCCGCGAGCAATGGGTCAAGAATGTGAGTGGGCTGAAACCGATTTCAACCAGGTTTCTCGTTGTTTAGAAGGAATCAGCAGCACCAGTGCTCGAGGCGTTCTGTGATGCGGCCCGTTTCCCGTTGGAGTCTTTGGACTTGTCTGGTGTGACGCTGACTGACGGCCTCCTTGCCGATCTGCTTTCCGCGCATGCGCCGGCGTTGAGCAGCGTCGACCTCTCCAACATCAATGTACGTTTCACCGTCAACCGTTTACGGCTCGGGCCACGGCGATTTTCGCGTCGGGGACCGTGGTGACTCCCCTCTTTGTTTGACCCCCCGAGGCGGAGACGCAAGGCGCGTAATCAATAAGAGGACGAGTGTGTGTGGGGAGAGAGAAGGGGGCGTTCAGCTCGTCGCCCTTTGCGAACGCGATGCGAGACACCCCGAGACAACGTGAAACATACTGGCGACGGGGTCGTCCAAGCGCCCACTCAAAGCTTGAGACCTGAATGAGTCACTCAATGAGCTAAACTCGTCCTTTTTAGGGCGTTAACGGTCCGAACGTCAACAAGCTCCTCGACGAAGCAAATGTTACATTGCCTAACTTGCGAGCGCTGAAGGTGACGGACCTTGAGATCCTCTCGTCGCCACCGCCACCACCGAGGAAATTCGGTCAAACGCAGAATCCCTTGCCATGTTTGTCTGAAAGAGACCTCGAGGGCACGTCTTCGGAGTTGCGCTGCCTCATCGAACCGATGGAAATTGACTACAACTTGCCGTGAGTCTTCTCTTCTTCTCTTCATTCAGCTTCTTTTTCTCCTCCTCTAAAATGTTTGTTTGATTACGCAAAGGGAAGAAACGAGGGGAGAAAACTGTTTGCGAAGAGCTAATCGGATGGAGGAAGAAGAATTGTTTTTGAGGGGGGTTTTGAAGACGTCAGCAAATGAGAGAAGTCGTCACAAGACAAAGTTCGTTCAAGATCGGGGCCGCTTTCTCTCGCGCCTCCATTGTGTCGGGGAGGTCAAAACTGATAAGATCACAAAGGGAAAGCGAGAGAAAGGGGAAGAATAAAGGCGCTTTATGAGAAAAGCAAGGCGTTGCAGATGTTCGTCGGGGGCAAGCAGCATCGATCAGAACGATTGGGTCGACGTGGTGGAAGAGGAGGACTGGAGTTATCTAGCCGAGACTGCCAGGCAGCTAGCACCGCTCACGGCGAGATGCCCGAATGTCAACGCTCTGTATCTAGCGAAGGTAAGCTGTGAGCTTTGATATGAAGAGAAAAACAAAAGGCACGGGGAGAATTACCTTCAAGTTCTGCAAAAGACATCGAGTGACTTCTTTTGGGAGCTGTTGAGTTGGTTTCGAATCTTGTTGAATAGAGAGACACAGCTTCGCAGATAATTTCCTTCCATCGGCAAGGTTTCATTGGAAATTAGTTTCAAACGCAAAGCTTCAAAGCTGGATTTTGTTTGAGAACATTGGCAGCTATACTTGTGTGGGGAAAATGTTTTTATCTTTATCATCGATCTTTTTCAGGCTCGCCGAGCAAATGAAGACGAGCGAGGCGAGGAAGGTGCAAACGACGTCGTCTCTCGGATCTGCACACCATTGAAGCGCCTTGAGACCCTCGACCTCTCCTATTGGACAAATGTAGAGGACCTAAGGTTTGAAGATCTCTCATGAGAAGGAACCAAGCTCTTTAGATGCCTTCACCCTTTGAACCTCAGCACTCTCATCCTCTACGACGTGCCCGACCTGTACAGAGCCACCGACTCTATTATTGCTTTGCAGAATCTCAAGTAAGAATTCACTTATGTTTCGGCTCTTTGGGAAATGAAAAGATGTTATTCGCTTGACAATGTCTTCATGCGCCAATTGGTCATTTCAACGTTTACAAGAGAAAAAATTTCAAAAAGTCTCGCCACGTTCCAAGCTTTTGTATTGAGCGTCAAGAAATGGCCACTTCATTACTGTGCTGATATCGTCCCCAGAATTCTAATTTTCACACTTTCAGGGTCCTCGACCTCTCGCAGTCTTCGAGGGAGACGGGCACCTATCCCCGACCGGTGTCTTCTCTTCACAAGCTCGTCACGAACCTCAAACAACTCACACATCTTGACATCTCTTCCACGAATCTCGCCTCACAGCCTACGCCCTATGATTGGCCACTGAAACAGTTGGTTTTGTTGCTGTTGACCGTCAGTTGTTTACTCGCATCAACAAATTGTAAACAACCCGATTTGTTTCAGTGCCAAGGGCGGACCGGTGCCGTCGGACATTTGCGGGTTACGCTTTCTTGAGCGTCGTTTGGTCTTTCTCGGGTTGTTCAACTGCGACAGCGCTTCGCATGTGGCTGAGATTCCGGCTATTCATGTGGCTGGAGACGCCAATGAGGATCAGGTAACGAGATGATGAAGAGAAAGACCGACAATTTAGGTGATCACAGCTTTGCGAGTCTACAGCGATCGGGCGCTTCTTCTGCAGTCTGTGCTCAACGAAAGTTATCAGCTGTACCGATTCGGAAACATGAACACATTGGTGAGTGGAGAGGAAGACAAGCCGTTTTTGAGGATCGAATTGTGCTAAAGGGCATGTTGAATATGTAGGCGAAATAAGTTTTCAAACTTTCGGGTAAAAGATTACTTTGACAAACGATCGTTAACTTCCCACTGAAAAGCAGTCAAATCTAGTCTGAAACCGACATGGAATCCTTGAAAAATATTGTTCTTTCTTACAGAGCCGACACACGGAGGCGCTTCACTTGGTGCTGAATGCGATGCGCGTTCATCTCGAGGACTCGACGCTGCAGATCGCCGGATCGGCCTCGCTCTTCTACATCATTCGGAAAGTGAACATGAACAGGAACACGAAGAAGCAAGTTGTCACCGCTCTGCTCAATGGTGAGAAAGTCCTACTGACGTGAATGCAATACGTTTCAGGCATGGAGACTCATATGGACGAGCAAGTGATGGTGCGCAACTGTTGCCTCAGCCTCTGCCAGTTCGAAATTCCGCAAGAAATTCTCTTCGACTACAGGTATGTTCAAACTCATTACGTTTCACGTTTCCCTTGAGAGCACGAAATGTCAAAGAAGTACTTAGTTGTGGGTGATTGAGTTGTAAAGTTTGGGACGCCGAAAATTGTGTTGAGTTTCAGTAGAGAGTGAAGACGCTTGCCAATCGATCTGGGTGTTGTGAGGAAGCCTCCTGCAGATATTTTGAATTGAACGATCTCTTTCGATTTGCTTATGTTTCATCATTTTAAGTTCAACTTCGGGGACTAACTTGCTCAATGATCACAGGACTTGGGAGGGAAAGAAGCCCGCGAACACGTTTTAGTACAAAAGTCGACGTGACGTTCCCTCTTCCATACTGTAACACACAAAGTTCATCGAAACACTTGCCCCATGTGATCACACGGGGAGAAAAATTTGTGGTAATGCGACGACGTTCGAATCAGCGACCTTTGTCTTTCAGCCGACTGGCCACGTTGCTCGTCACGGTCCTTCAACGGCACAACAATGACAATCTGACACAGAGAATCGTCGTCTTTCTTCTCAATTCCATGGCCTGTCATGTGGAGGGCGATCAGAAGGTCCAAGTGGGCAAGTTCGGCGCCATCGAGGTGAGAGCAGCTCGGAAGAGAAGAGGAAGTGGGACTTTAGATGATTCTCGAGCAAATCAAGAGGAAACTTCTGTCGGAGGTCTGCGATGATGTGATGGAAGTCGGGTGGAGCTTCTTGTGGAATATTACTGGTGAGTTTCGGTGTTGTTATGTTATTCGAGTATGCGTAAAATGCGTTACTGTCAGGTCCGCTGTAAGGCTAAATGAAGTCTGTGAAAAACATTGAATCAGGCTAAGTTTCAACAAACCTGTGTTTCACTGGAAGTCGTCCGAATTCACTAGTTGTTCATCCCTCCGAAGCAATGCAATGTCTAACACAACGCCTTTCAGATGAGACGCCTGTGAACTGCGACCTCTTCCTTCGAGCCGGCGGCCTGGCCCTCTTCCATCAGTGCTACGAGAAGTTCGACCAAGAGATGGAGCTCGTGCGGAACATGATGGGCCTCATCGGCAACATCGCCGAGGTGGACTCTCTTCGACCACAGTTGATGAACGCCGACTACATCAAGATCTTTTGGTGAGTTTCAAACATTTGGTTTCACAAAAGGTCGCAGAGCGACGTGCTATGTACTCGTTCCGGTGATTGTTCATCATTAGCTTCTCTTAGGTATTGTTAAGCGCAAGACTATCATAGTTCTTATGTTTCAGTCTCAATTAATTAGCGATTTGAAAGAGCTGAAATTAGTCATCTGGCCAGAAGCAAGGGAGAAAACTCATTTTTTTCAGCGAGCTCCTCGACATCGAAGCCGAATCAATCGAGATCAGCTACAACTCGGCGGGCGTCCTCGCCCACATGGTCAGCGACGGGCCCATGGCTTGGGAGGAGCTCAAGGTCAATCGTGAGGATGTCATGCACAAGATCGTCAAGGTTTCTTGAACCTTCTTGTCACTGACTCTCAATCTTCAGGCAACAGAGAAATGGGATCTCAAAGCTCGGCGCTTTATCAACTACCGAAGCTTTCGTCCCATTCTTCGTCTTCTTCCACTGTGGGATGCTTGGGCCAGTCAGCACTGGGCCGTCTGGGCCTTGGCCAATTTGACAACGACAGACGGACAGAAGTACTGCGCCTATGTGGCTGACGAGGGCGGCGTGGCCCTGCTTACCGACTTGGTCTATGATCATCGCTCGTCTTCAGAAATGAAGACGCTAGCCCAACTTGTTCTGGAAAACATCTCCAAGTGGTAAGTGTGCCCGGCTCGTATAAGTTTCAAAATGTTCAGGCGAAACTCTTCACACGTTGACATGGACGAACCGATTGAGACGGATTGATTCGAACATTCGCGGAACTCAGGGTCTTCTTTGCCGAGTTTTTCGTCTCCTTCTTCATTTTTTAGAAGAAACTCCTGTACATTAGCTGTAGATACATTCTTCTTTGGCTTTTGAACTTGGTTCCGACTTGAAAACCTTCTGGTCTGCTGTCTCTTCTTCTCTTCGCGATGCTAGGGGCTTCTTGGTTTGTGTCTGACCCTTTTTTGTTGACATTCTTCCTTTTTTCGCTTCAAAACGCCGTGCTCAGAGTGCTGGTCGACTTCGTCTTCTCCTTCCTCGTCTTCTTTCTTGCATCCTCTCCTCTGCACCCTCATTCTGTTGCTCCTCTTCCGTTAAGATCGTACCTTGAGAAGGCATCCTGCAAAAGCAAAACTTGGTTCTTTGGACAATAATCTTCCTCCAAAAGCTCCAAACTCGAGAAATCTCCAGCCCTTTTCAAAAAAGACCCTTGTCTAATCCTTCATCTGCGCTCTTTCATCTACCATCACGAGAAAAGAAATAAAATCACGAATCTTATAAACGTTTTTGGCCAGTTTTTTTTTCGCCACTAGTCCGACATGGTCTTGGCTCACTCCGTCTCCATTCGCCCTCCTGCCAGTTGTCTCTCCACGTCTTCACTCCTTGACTTACAAAATTCTCTTCAGCCCAATATTTTTCAGAAATTTCCTTTCGGTGACAAAAACATGGACAGGAAGAGGATTGTTGGGCCTCCTTCAAACTCTCACTCTTCTTCTTCTCTTTCGCTTCGCGTCTGTGATTCGTGGCTTCCCGGGGTTTCCTCAAAAACTGTTTCTTTTGTCTTCACATCATGGTTCAAAACTGAGATTCTTGGTCCCAAATTGGTCACTCTCAGCCCTCCTCCTCATCGTCTTCTCCTCTTCCTCTTTGCTCTATCGCTTATTTTTCCTTTTGAATATGTAGATTTTTGTAATTTTAATTTTATGTAAATAATTATTCTTCCAATTTGAATGTGCAGTTGGCCTGTTAGGAGGAAATTTTTCCAATCCTTTATTTCCTCTAGCAGAAAAAGAAAAGAAAAGTTGCGCCTGCTCTCTACTTTTAGCGCCTCGTCATATGTCGGAGCCAACTTGTTGGACCCTTTCATTGGCTCCCCCTTTGTCTCGTGCATGTGTGCGAGTGTTGCTGCTGTGTGCATAAATCTTTGCGTTCATTTGATGATGAACTCCGCATATCGAACACGACAAGTTAAGGAGCTACTTGGAACGGAAGTTTATTTCGATCAAAACATCCAGCCGGTTGCGTGAACAAAATGAGAAGCAATCAGTGCTGTTTCTGTGTCTGCTCCAGGCCATGTGAAAGAGAAACATCTCACTGAAAAGGCGACAATCAAGAACAACAAGAGCTCAAAATGCAGGAAGTTTTACTAGAGACCTCAAAAAGGAGCAGAAGAACTCCTCTTTCACAACCTCCCTCCCCCCCCCCCCCCCTCATAGAAGAGGTCAAAGAGGAAGGGCGGGATCACGCGTGGATGGCGAGGCACGGCCTCTTGGCAAGGAGATCGGTCATATGACCACCAACGCCGGCAGAGGGAAAAGAGTGTGATGTGGTGTGTCGCCTTTTACATTGTGTAGTTTATTTGTTTTCAGGTGGCAGAAGTCATCCCAAACGAACGGAAAAGTCATTCAAGTTGTTCCGATGTCGTACGCTGAAGACGTTCCACTCACCGCACCTCATCTCGCCAATCTTTCCGCGCAGGTGCTCGCGCAAAGTCTTGAACACGTCCTCAATGGGAGCACCGAACTCCGGGTGCAAGACAGCATTGCTCTCTTTCAGCAGCTCCGAGAGCAATGGGCCAAGAACGTAAGTTCCGAAACTGATCTCTTGTAGGTTTGCTCGTCATTTAGGAGGAATCGTCAGTCTCCATGCTCAAAGCGTTTTGTGATGCCTCCCGTTTTCCATTGGAGTCATTGGACTTGTCAGGCTTAACACTGACCGACCGTATCCTCGTCGATCTGCTTACTGCGCACGCGCCTACATTGACCAGCGTCGACCTCTCCTACATCAAAGTACGTTGAATTAGGCAGCTAACTAAATTGCAAACCTTATGAGAAAGATCTTTTTAGGTTGTGCACGGTTACAAAGTCAACAAGCTCCTCGAAAAGGCGAACGTGCTTCTCCCAAATCTGAAGACTCTGAGGTTGACGGATCTCGACATTCTCTCGTTCATATTGCAACCGCCAACGAAAGTCGAACAAACACCGAACCCAAATTCCTCGCTGCAATTGACTGAAGAGCAACTTGAAGAGAAATTCTCAAAACTGCAATGCAACAGCGAATCATCGGAAGTCGACGACAAGCTTCCGTGAGTCTCCTCGTTTCATTCAGGTTTATGAAAAAGACAAGAGAGCGGATCTTGCAGGCATTCGTCCTCGGCAAGTAGCATCGATCACAACGAATGGGTGGACGTCATGAAGGAAGAGGGCTGGACAGACCTAGCTGAGACGGAGAGGCAACGAACGTCACTCACGGAAAGATGCCCGAATCTCAAGGAGTTGTATTTAGCAAAGGTATGAGCTTCGTTGAGGGGACAAGTGATTCAGCCGACGATTTGCAGCGACCAAATGGGTCGCTGCGGTCGCTGCGTTTTTCTTTCGTACAGCCCTGAGAATTTTTCAGCCTCATGTTCTCCCAAACGCCCATATCTCTTTCGATCTTGCCCGGGACCACGAGAAGCCGAAGGACGTTGTCTCTAGGATCGGTGCATCGTTGAAACATCTCGAGATCCTCGATTTCTCCCGTTGGCTCAACATTGCTGAAGACATCAAGTTCGAACTATTCAATGCAAAAATAATCAAACGCTTTAGATATCTTCGCTCATTGAATCTCTCCACCTTGATCCTACACGACGTGCCCGACCTATACAGAGCCGACGACTCTATTATTGCGCTGAAAAACCTCAAGTGAGCAATTACTTACCGTCACTTTGTTTTAGGGATTAACAAAAAATCTTTAGAGGGGTTTCTCAAAAGTTCCAAATGGCTTTAGTGGCGAGCAAAAAAAATTGCTGGAACAGCTTCACGTTAAGTTCAGGGTCCTGGACCTCTCACAATCTTCGAGGGAGACGGGCACCTATCCCCGACCGGTGTCCTCTCTTCACAAGCTCGTCACGAACCTCAAACAACTCACACATCTCGACATCTCTTCCACGAATCTCGCCTCTCAGCCAACGCCCTATGATTGGCCAGAAAAGGAGTTCGTTTCTTTTTCAGTTTCCGTTTTTTCCATTCAAGATCGAAGTTATAAACAACCCAGTCTCTTTCAGAACTCCAGCTGGTCCGGTGCCTTCAGACATTTACGGGCTTCGCTTTCTCGAGCGTCCTTTAGAATTTCTCGGATTGCTCTTCTGTGACAGCACCTTGCCTGCAGATAAGATCCCAGCGCTTCAAGTGGCTGGAAACGCCAATGAAGATCAAGTATGGAGGAGAAGAGAAGTCGAGCTGGAGATTCTAGATACTGACGGCAATGAAAGTCTACATTGATCGGCCCATTCTTCTGGCATGCGTATTAAGTGCCAGCTATCAGCTTTATCGATTCGGCAAAAAGGACAAAGCGGTGAGTTTTTTTTGATTAGGGGAAACATTGACCCAATGAAACATTGACCCTTTCCGGATTCCGCAGTTGAAGAACTCAACAATCTCTTACAGAGCCGACACACGGAGGCGCTTCACTTGGTGCTCAATGCGCTGCATCGTCACCTCGATGACGCGACCCTACAGATCGCCGGCACAGCCTCGCTCTTTTACCTTATGCGAAAGGTCAACATGAACATGAACACAAAGAAAGAAGTCATCATCGCCCTTCTCAACGGTGAGGGACGAAACACGGGCGAAGTTAAGTTTCAGGAATGGAGACCCACATGAAAGAGCCGACGATGATGAGCAATTGCTGCCTCAGCCTCTGCCAGTTCGAGATTCCTCAAGAAATCCTCTTCGACTACAGGTAGAGAGTTCCTTTAATTGTATCTTTCAGCCGGCTTGCCACACTGCTCGTCACCGTTCTTCAACAGCATAAAGAAAATCTGACCCAGAGGATCGTCGTCTTTCTTCTGAATTCCATGGCTTGTCACGTGGAGGGCAATCAGAAGATTCAAATCGGAAAGCTCGGCGCTATCGAGGTGAGACAAGCTCTATGGATTCGAAAGAAGAGAATTGCATAGAAGATCTTGGAGGAAATCAAACGAAAACTTTTCTGGGAGGCCTGCGATGATGTGATGGAAGTCGGATGGAGCTTCTTGTGGAATATTACTGGTCAGTTTTGAGTCCATCGGGCATGATCGAACGTCTCGACTCTTTGTCACTTTTTGAGTTTTTGAACAAAGCTAGAGATTGAGGTTTTCGCGGAATATGAAGGCTGTTGTTGATTGCTTACAATTTCTCTCAATTTGAGATCTTATTCAAGACAAAAAGGTCGATGTCTACAGCCTCATCTTTCAGATGAAGCACCGGCAAACTCCGCCCTCTTCATTCAAGCAGGCGGCTTGCCTCTCTTCCAAAAATGCTACGAGAAATTTCCCACGGAGTTTGAGCTCATACGAAACCTGTCAGGTCTCGTGGGCAACCTCGCCGAAGTCGATTCTCTTCGACCACAGTTGATGAACGATGATTACATCAAGATCCTTGGGTAAGTTTTGAACCTTTGGCTTCACTTCAAAAGTCGAAAGCGATGGCTAGCACTTTGCAAGGCACGCGAAAACGTTGCCCTCGTTAGCAATCACTGACTTCCCATGACTGCTTTACTAGTCAAAATGGCATGTTTTAATTCCCTTGCTTGAAAGATGAGCAAATTGACTAGTCGAACTGGATGACTTTTCAAATCAAACAAAGTCAGCCTTCAGGGAGCTTCTTGACATCGAGGCTGAATCGATCGAGATCAGTTACAACTCGGCGGGCATTTTGGCTCAGATAGTCAGCGACGGATCATTGGCCTGGGATGGGTTGAAAGTCAATCGAGAGGAGGTTATGCACAAGATTGTCAAGGTTTCTCTCATTGCTCCTTTCACTGACTCTCAACCTTCAGACAACCGAGAAGTGGGACCTCAAAACTCGACGTTTTATCAATTATCGAAGCTTTCGTCCTATTCTTCGTCTACTCCCTCTTTGGGATGCTTGGGCCAGCCAGCACTGGGCTGTCTGGGCCTTGGCCAATTTCACGACGACCGATGGATTTAAGTATTGTCCTTATGTGGTAGAGGAAGGCGGAGTTGCTCTCCTCGCTGATCTGATGAATGACGACCGCTCAACAGCGGAGACGAAGACGCTAGCTCGAATTGTTCTTGACAACATCGCCAAATTCGTTAGTGCAACAAGACTGCAATAAGTTTCAAGCTGTTTAGGCGAAGCGCTGCGCATCCGAAAGCGCACCAACTGATGCATAGGGATTGATTTATGTGGAAATTCGATGGACTCAGGGACACCTCGCCTTCTTACAATAATTCCACCTCCTGTTTCTTTTTCTGTTTAACAAATGTGTTGTATTATTTATTGACGTTAACTGTAAATATAAGTATTGTACAATACACTTTTTTAAATTACCGTTTTTGCTCTTCTCGCACTAAAACAAAAAAAAAGGCACTTCTTTCTTTTTGCGACTACCGTCACCATTTTGAGCATTTTAAATTCTTTTCGGGATGAGGGAGGGCTTTGAAGCACCACACAAAATATCTTTATTCATTTAGTGGGCACTATTGTTCCATGTCGAGTTGAAAGATGTCGAAGAAGATGATCTTGATGACGAGCAGGACGAAGGCGGCGATGAGGAGGGCGAGCGACGGCCACACCATGAAGTTGCTTTGCTCCACGTTCACCGCTTTCTGAAAGCTTGTTTCGTCGTTACCGTAGTTCATGTCGTTTTAAGAGTCCAAACAAACCAGGAAGAGGGTTCGCATCTCGCGGAGGCTCCGGTGCGGGCGCTTCGTGCTGCTTCCGTGGAGACCGCGCGCCCACGACGTCGCCACCAGGACGCCGAGCAGAAGGAGAAGCACCTGAAACGTCGCAAAGTGAGAGTTGGGGGGCACCAACCACGTTGAGTCGCCGCATTGCAGCCGTCCTCGAGCGGGGGTCGGGTAGAAACTGTTTGCTTTCGTGCAACAAACTCTTGCATTAGGCGATTTTAACTGTCGGCATTCATTCTTTCAGAGAATTCTTGCGTTTCGAAGTGATGCAAACGGCTTTTTTTTGGGGGGGAGGGGGTTTCAAATGAATTTCTGTCAGCGAACGTCAAGGAACTTTGAGGTGGAAGAAGTCTTTCAGCAAATTGATCATGTAACCTCTTCGAGCAATGACCGAGAATTTGAAAACCTCAAGTTGAGCTTTGGATGGATTTTTTGAATGGACTCAACTCAATTCTCTCAACTCTCGGACTCAACTCAACTCTCGGGACTCGGGACTCAAACTCGGGAGTCTCTCAAACAAACAGACAAACGACAAGGCAGTCAGACGACGAAATTTGAAAGCAACAAGAACAGCAAGAAGAGCTTCGACCACGACAACCCAGAAGACCTTCCAAAGGTGTGTGTATGTTATGTGTTCAACGCAAACAACTTTTCACATCTCGCCTTTATTTCTGATCTTTTGGGGCTGCGAGTGTGGAGTGGACGACGGGGGGAGGGAGGAAGAGGGGATGGCGACTCGACGGGCTTCTTTACTTGGGCGCGAAGTAAGCCGACTGCGCACCGGGCGCCGCTCCGCCGCCGCCGGAGACC
>JAQIXL010000922.1:0-23010 GCA_034700245.1 Poikilolaimus oxycercus
AGGGGAAGCTTAGGGCACGAGGAGGACAAGTGTCCCTTGAGAGACGTCGCCATTCATCTAGCTCAACGGACACAACAGATTGTATGAGAAATTTTCTCTTCACATTCAAATGCATTCAAGAATTTGAATGATTGAACTGAAATTCAGAATAAACTTTGCTTGTTGAGCGAACTCGCGCGAGGACAGGCGTTGAAAAAAACAATTTCAACAATCAACAACGGTTGCAATATGTACATATATTTGGTATTTATTCGTTCTTTCATGCCAGCATGTTGCAGGAAACATTTGCTAGTACTTCAAGTCGCACTCGAAACGTTTTGTAAAGACTTCCTTCAAAGAGATTCATCGAGAGATTCACACGGGTTTTTGCTGTTGAGATCTCAATCGAAAGGCGATCTTGTTCCTCAAGGATAATGACTTCTGCCATCGTTTTTAAATCTCGAAGCAATTCGCTTTTGAAAGTCTAAACGTTATCTTTTACTCAAATAAGAACAAGACCTCTCACCTCGTAGGTTAGATCGTGAGTGCGTCGCAGAAGAATCTCAATCTTTTCAGTTTTAACGTTCCCAAGGTGAAGATGCCAATAGATGAGGCGATTGATGTGCTGGGCTGTTACCTGGTAAAAATAAAGAAACTGAGAAAATCTTGAGTACAAAACTCACTGTTGAAGGAATGAGAAAAGTAAAATACTGTCGCCGAAAACAACAAAGTTTGAGAATGACGTCATCGACCATTCCCATAAAGCGCTCCTTGTTCTCATCGGTAAACTACGATTTTGTAAAAACCGTTTAAAAACAAATCTCACGTTTAGGCTAGGAATATCGGCAAGTGAAGGCATAGAGAGTAGTCCCTCATCGACATGTGAACCGGCGAGGTGAAAGTCGAGACGAGAAGGGCGGGCAGCAGCAAGGAGTCGGTCCAGTCCATCCAGATGATCTTGAGTGAATGGTCTTTGTTGGTCGACAATCTGACAGTGGAGCAGTAGGATCATTTTGAAAACCGTGTAGCGTTTAATTACGAAAGGTTATCAGCAATCAGCAATAAAACTTGCCTCGTCCATAGGTACACCTGACCAAGCTCGCTCTCTGTCCACCGAGTAATCGACGACAATGTGACGGCCTTCGCTTTGCTGAAGCACCTCCCTTATTTCATCTACGCAATCACCTGAAAACGTCGATATTTTTCCTTTTAAAAATGCCGAAGAATTTCGAAAAGGAATCCATTGTGAACCCACCATAAACACGTTGCAGTTTAACAACAGCCTCAGGCTGGAGGCGCAGAGTGCGATCTAGCAGATCCTTCAAGGCAGTTGTTGGGCGATCGACATCAAGCTCAAAGAAGACACTTCCCGACATCTTTTTAGTGGCTCTCAACTTTGGCCCATAATGTTTTCGACGCAAAGAGAGAAACAAGTTCAAGTCACCTAGTGATAAAAGTTTTGCAATTTGATAAATCCAATGATAATTCGCAAGGGGTGGTTCAAGACATTCGGGATCAGACCAAGGCGAGAGCACTCTCGTTTGCCCTGTAGACATGAGAACCAACGTGCAAGACACGATCTGGCTGAAAAGTATAACACGCATTATTATGGAAAAGGTTAAGTAATCTGGCTTGTAGATGTCGTAGTGCGATAGTAAATGGATAAACATAAAAAGAAATGCGTGCAGGAAGTGCCAATGTAAGACGGTCCAATAAGCGACGGTCTGTTGGTTTAGGAGGGCTGTATTAGACCTCAAAATAATCACGCGTCGCTCTAATTTCTGAGATTTTTCTCTTTGTTGCGCCGAGCAAATAATAATTGATTGAACCCATTCCGAAGCGTCAACTACACGAATCTCAACTGGAGGACCATGGCGTAATACAAGAACGCTGCAAATTTTGGTTTGTGAGATTAAAACAAGAAAAACGTTCGCTTACTCGGGATCGCGACTGGCTATCAAATTGTGGAAATGCTTGCAGGTCCCTTGAAGTCGGGCCGTCGACTGGAGATCGAGAAGCAGGTAGAGCTCCTCCAGGAAATCTTCTGTTAGAGATAAAATTGACATTGCCATGTTGCTGGACGACAGCCTGTAAGGCGTCGAATGTAAAATCCGTCTTCACTAGGTGCTAACAAGCTGTTACCGCTGGTCATCTCACAGGTTCATGAGAATTTCGCGCCCATTTCTTATTAATTCTGCATATTTCGATCTCAAATGTCAATTTTCTGTCTAACAGAGGACTTTCTCGAATCTCTCCACAATCACCTCGATCTGCAGTCGACGGCCCGACTAAAACGAACCTGCAAATATTTCCACAACTGGACATCCCGTCGTGATCCCAAGTAAGAGACTCTTTTAAATTACAAATGTAGAATTGCTACAGTATCCTCGTACTGCGTCACGGCTCACCTGTCGAGATAATTCTTAAAACGCAAATCTGGACGCAATCAATTACAATTCGATCACCAAATGAGCATGCGAGTGGCCGCCGTCGCGTGATTATTCTTCGGCCTTCAGAAACGAACGAAAATATTGAAATCTACGGCCCTTGGACTTTGTGCGGAAAATGGGCCTCCACTATCGGTACACTTGCCTGTTTGGATATTTTATTTGTGCGCAAAATTTGGCGCCCAGCAGCGGGACTCGGTCTTGTTGTTAGCGCAACTATTCTTGTGCAATGCTACGCCTGCTGTTTTTTTGGTCTTGGCTTCCTTGGACCAAGACTTACTCTCGCCCTGGTCAGATCCTGAATGTCTTCAGCCGATTGTTCCGAATTTCATTGAGAAATCCAAATTTTTACGTTTTTACCAAACTGCATCGCGGGTGGCATTCTGGGATACGAACTTGCTTCGCTCGTTACTTGAGAGGAGACATTATGGAACAAGGCTGAGAGCCATTCAAAGAACTTCAAGCGCTGTCTTTTTCCAACCTGGCGAGGATCGTGAGAAAACCGCACTTCAAGAGCTTCTTGACAGAACTCTAAACCTTCAGCCGTACGCCGTCATTGAGTTGCGTCGAGTCTGGGGTATTCTGATTTTCATTTCAACAATCGGCACTTGTAGGTAATTCCCTCCAAGAGGTGCAAAACATTCTGCAATTCCACCAGGGTCGAGAGATTATTTTCGACTACTCAGTTGATCGTAGGCGCAGGTGGCCGTATGAAACGATAAGTGAACAGGTTTTATTTTTTTTGTTTCTCAAAACAAAAAAGTAGTTTTTTGGTTGCAAATCTCCAGAAGCCCTTCACAAATGATCATGTTCACGCTCTTAATCGACTTCTCGCCGTCGCACGACCTTCGCGACTTGAATTTCGTTTGGCTGGTTCGCATGTGGATGAAAATTTGCTTGCAATGCCGTCGCTGATGGACGTTCCGGAACTGATGGTAAGGCAATTTTTTAATTTTTTGTTCTTTCTTTATTGAAGAAATCCTTGACTTTTCAGTTTACGGACGCTTATAAGAGGCGCTTCATGACCATGACCTATGATGCCATTCTGGAACTCTGTCGCTATCGTCGTCGACACTTTGCTTTTCTTATCCCGTCTGTGGTGAGTTTCAAAGGTGCGCTGATTTTGCTTTTTTTTTAGATTACGGCAACACACATAAATCGACTCGTCTACTGGCATCTTGCGCGTAAAAATGTGCGAACGGAAAATATCGAGCTTATTTTACGTCGAACTCATGGCTTGACCTACGAGGTGGTTAAGTCAGAGGAAACTTTGAAATAAACGACACTTTCAGACTTTTAAAGCCGAGCTACTTCGCGACTTAAATGAGCACGCAAAGATTGAAATTGTTGAAGAGGATGACCAAGTGGAAATCTTTATCGCTTCAACCAAAGCTTGCGTGAAGCTCGAAATGAATCTCACTGGAGGCATGCTCAGGAAGAAGTTCCGTCTCCGCATGATCGTGGAAGTCGAGTGAAAGATTTCTTTTAAGCTTCTTATTCGACACGTAACAAAGAAGTTTACTATCGAAGTGCATTGTTGTACGGTACAATAAAGGCATGGCGCGAGGCATTTTTCTCATCGCATAAAATCCTGCTAACATATAAACCGAGAGTGTCCCGCGTTAAACATTTCCCTGTACTTCAAGTCGCACTCGAAACGTTTTGTAAAGACTTCCTTCAAAGAGATTCAGCGAGAGCTTCATCATGATTTTCGACGTTGAGATCTCAATCAAGAGACGATCCTGGTCTTCAAAAACGACGACAGTTGCCTTGGTTGCTAAATCATGAAGAAGTTCACTTTTGAAAGTCTGAACTTCCGTTTTTACTCGAATTCGTTCTTTCCCTTACCTCATAGGTTAGACCGTGAGTTCGGCGCAGAAGGATCTCGATGTTTTCAGTTTCAACGTTTCCGAGGTGAAGATGCCAATAAATGAGGCGATTGACATCATGAGCTGTTACCTAAGAAGTAATCGCAATTTTATGAACATCTTTCCTGAAACAAACTCACAATTGAAGGTGTGAGAAACGTGAAATGCTCTCGTCGAAACTGACACAATTTCGTGATTTCATCGTTAACAAGTCCCATAAAGCGCTGCTCGTACGTATCACAAAACTGAATCATCAGAATAATTATTGAAAAAGAGGAGAAGCACACGTTAAGATGAGGAATTTCATTCAGCGAAGACAGTACTAGAAGTCGATCATCAACATGCGATCCAACGAGGTGAAAGTCGAGACGAGAAGGTCGAGCAGAAGCGAGGAGTCGGTGGAGAGCCTCAAGATGGCTTTGAGTGAAGGGCTTCTGCTCTTCGGCAATCGGAAAAAAGCTCATGTTTCAAATTCTGAGACCTCACTTTCTCCCTCAATTGCATACCCAACCGCCTTCGTTCGTGATCAACTGAATAATCGACAATAATATGCCGATCCTGATTGTCTTCTAATACTTTCTCGAGGCAGTCAAGAGTGTCGCCTGAAAAATACCGCACATTCATAAGCAAAAACGAAATTGAACAAACCCCAAACGCGGTGTAGCTCGACAAGGGCATCTGGTTGAAGTGTTAGAATTCGTTCCAATAAATCTTGAAGAGAATTCGGTCGATAGTTGCTTTTAATTTTCAAGAAAACTTCGCCCGATTTCTTCCTACGATAAGGCCTCAGCCTCGTCGGCTCCTTTGGTTGGCCTCGGAAACAACTAATCAGAAAGCGAGCGCCTCGCTCTAGTACTTGGAAAGGAAATACAACAAATTCGACGGATTTGTAAAAAAGGCGATCAAAGTGGGATTGATCATGGTCAAAGCATTCAGGATCAGACCAAGGCGAAAAGGTCTCCACCATGAATGTCCGATAAGCTAGCAAAAGCAATGCTGAAACTTCCATTGAAAGAAAAGGACGAAGAATGGAAGAGAAGTCGCGACCTTTCACATCCACTAATGGCGAAAAGTTATGGACAAGAAGCAGAATTCCCACGAAAAGCGATACTTGCAGAAGCCTCACAAGCAACATTGTGAAGCTGTAGATTTCTGGCAATTGTGTTTGTTCGAGAACAATGATCCGGCGTTGGATATTGCATTGCTCGAGAGAGTTCTCCGTTTCTAAAGGGGATCGAACAACGATGGATTGAGACCAAATCGGGTGCTCGATGCGAATTTCAATCAGTGAACCATGACGAAGCGCAAGGATACTGTAGCATATTTTTGAAATTATTGCGAAAAAGATGGCTTACTCGGGATCACGGCTGACGATCCAGTTATGGAAGTGTTTACAGGTTCGCTGAAGTCGAGCCGTCGACTGAAGATCAAGATAAGTGTAGAGCTCCTCGAGAAAGTCATCCGTTAGACATAAAAGCGACATTAATGCATCGATGATAGGCCGAATGAAACCAAACAGGTTGAAAGTGGGCCAGGCGAGGTGCTAACGAGTTGCTATTGAGACAGAGAGAGATGTGTGCCTCTGGAATGCCCCTAAATCATCACTCGAGACACTTCATGTCTCCATCGGAGTGCAATAAGAAGAAGAGACAAATTGGAGTTTGTATTCACTGAGTGGTAAATCTTTGAAAGCAGCAATAAAGCATTTCGCACACCAAACGTTTTTGGCGACTTATTAGCACCTTTCACAGCAATGTTGAAGAACACTCCATGAGTTCAAACTCGACACCTTCCTTTCGCGCATCAGAAATGTCGATTTTCTCCTTAACGACAGACTTTCTGGAATCTCTCTACAATCACCTCGATCTCCAGTCGACGGCGCGTCTTCAAGGGACCTGCAAGTATTTCTACAACTGGATAATTAGTAAGGATCCCGAGTAAGCGAAAACTTTTGAATCTTTCAATTAACGGCAAAATTACAGTGTCCTTGTTCTGCGTGATGGCTCACCGATTGAGATCCGGATTGAATCTGAAATCTGGGTTCAGTCAATTATCATTCGATCACCATTGGCGTCAAAGAAACACGACGAAAAAACTCGACGTCTGGTCATAGTTCTTCACCTTTCAAGGGATGACGAAAGCTTTCCAATCTTTGGCTACTGGGCTTTATATGGAAAGCTTTGGGCACATCTTGGAGGTCTCTATTTCTTGAATCTTGTGTCGATGTTCAAAATCTGGCAACCATCGATGAAAGTCCGTTTGGCAATTGTCACCGCAAGTTTGGTGCAAACCGCGGCGAATGTACTGGTGACGGTAGCTTCAGAAGATCACGATTTACTCTCGCCCTGGTCTGATCCAGAATGTCTTCAGCCGATTGTTCCGAATTTCCTCGATGAGGCGAAGTTTTTACGTCTTTATCGAACTGCGACAAAAGCGGCATTTTTTGAATCGATCTTGGTTCAGTCACTCATTCCGAGGAGGCATTGCGGAGCAAGATTGAGAGCCACTCGACGAACCGCTAACGAAGTCTGTTTCACGCCAGGCTCGGAGCATGGGAAGAACGCCCTCGCCGAGCTACTTGATAGAACTCTTCGTCTTCAGCCGCACGCCGTCGTTGAGCTGCATCGAGTTTGGGGTGCTCTGGTTTTAATTTTTTTTAGCGAATCGGCACTTTTAGGTAATACCCTTGAAGAGGCGCGCAACGTTTTGCAATTCCATCAGGGTCGACAGATTATTTTCGACTACTCGGTTGATCGTAAACGCAGGTGGCCGTATGACAAAACAAGTGAACATGTTTGATTGTTTTAACACCAGATCTACTTTTTTTGCAGATTGGAGATCTGCAAAGGCCTTTCACACATGATCACATTGAGGCTTTAAATCGTCTCCTCGTTGCTGCTCGACCCTCTCGACTCGTTTTCCGCCTCGCTGGCTCGCATGTTGATGAAGGGCTTCTCGCAATGCCATCACTGGTCGACATTCCTGATCTAATTGTGGGAGAGATTTTTTTCGCGGGAAAGTTGAAAAGAATTACAGTTCACGGATGCCTATGAGAGGCGCTTTATGACCATGACCGATGATGTCATTCTCGAACTCTGTCGTTATCGGCGTCGACACTTCGCCTTTCTTATCCCATCCTTGGTAAGTTTCAGGTCGCATTCAATTTTCCATTTGCAATAGATATCGCCAGCGCATATAAATCGTCTCATCTACTCGCATCTCGTACGTCAAAATGTGCAAACAAAGAACATCGAACTTCTTCTGCGTCGTACGCATGGCTTGACGTATGAGGTGAGATGCAAGAGAAGACTTTGGAATAGCAAAACTTGCAGGGCTTTAAACAAGAGCTGCTTCGCGACTTGAACGGGCTTGCAAAGGTAGAGATTGCTGAAAAAGACGACCAAGTCTTGATTTCAATCGTTTCGACCAAAACCCATGCGAAGCTAGCAATGAATCGCCTCGGCGACACGTTTCGCCTCAATATTCAATTGTCAGTTTGAGTACACAAGTTTATTTTCTCATCAAGATCAATGTTATTGTACGAAATGCATGAAGAATTCACTTTGTCTGTTTACTTGGACTCTCAACTATCTTCGTAGTGAGACAAAATTTTCCTTCATGAAAAACTTCAAATAAAGCATCTTGTTAGTGTTCGGCTTTGAGATCAACCAAGTGCACCAAGCGGCCTTCTGCTCTAACGGCGTCACATTCTCGAAGTTGTCCAAAAGCTCGTTGTCCAGGTTGTCGTAACGTTTATCAAACGGCAATCCAATATGTTCAATGAATCGCTCGCCGTTGAGCCATTGCTTAATGACTTGCATAATGCCTCTCGGTGTCACACAAGTTCGATTAACGTCTATTTGAATTGTGGACTGTGGCAGTTGTATGAGAAGCTCGTCGTCCAACACAAGTCCAATCCGGCTTTCAGATGGGAACTTGGTTATGATGAATCCAGTTAAACAGCGAATTTTTGGATTGGCGAAGAAGCGCCAAGAAATGCGGCTGTCCCTTTCTTGCAACGAGAGAACTTCAAGACCGCTAAAGTTGTTGATCATATCGATAAAGTCATCTTCATTTGAGTCACGGATACAGCCCTTATAATCGAGTCGTTGAACTTCTGGCTTCCATTCTTCAACCAAACTATCAAGAGCCCAAACAGAGAGATTTGTGGTTATGGTCTTCAAATTGTATTGTGGAGCGATGAGACGGAAGAGGCAAAGCAATTCCTGCTCGAGTTTGTCCCAATTCGAAATCGGTGTTTGAGGTCGAAAAACTCGTGTTGGTTTTTTGTTCAAGAAAAATCGTGCGTCGCCGATTTGGAAGATCTCACCACCTTCGGAAGAAACTGGAACATTTTCTCGGCCGGCATTCCAGGTTATGTAGATTTGAGAAGAGTCGGAGAGAACGAAAGAAATTTGTGAGCTGATCTTGCGACAAGATTCAACAGTCGCTTTCACTAAGGCATAGAAATCCTGGCAAGCAGCAGAGAGGCAATTGAGAATTCCTGGATGCAGGAATTGAAGAATGTAGAGTCGATATTCGAATGGCAGATCGAAGAAGCGCATTGGAGAAGCGGTAAAGCGACAAGATACAAGAGATGGGAGGCACAAATGATTTTCGTCGTTCGCAGTTTACCCAACCGAGGCGATTAGCACCATCACCTAACGCATAGGGCGGAGGAAGTGTTTCTTTGGCCTATTTAATTCTCTCTCATTTGAGTTGCTGAATCCCTAAACTACCATTACCTCGCAATAATGTTTTGCGTTCTTCTTCAATAAAACACTTTTTATTCAAAAAGAAACACAAATAAATATTGTCTCTCAAACTTGCGAAGACTCAAATATCAGATTTCGGAATTGCCTTGAGGACGTTGACAATGGGCCCAGTTTGTTGGTTGCAGCCGCGACAGATGCATTTCGAGGCGCCGGAGACGCCGACTGGCTGACATTTGCCAAGCACACAGTCCTAAAGGCAGAATCATCATGCGTGAAAAGAAAAGAAACAAGCAACAACCTGTTGTTTACAGGACACAATGCATTCCTTCGGCACACAAGGTGCTACTGCGTCAATGGGCGAGAAGAAGAAGCAGGCGAAGAGAAGAATGACAAGAGCAAGCACACGCATCGTCAGCCAAAATTCTCTATGAAAAGGGAGACCGGCGACCAAGTGGACTAAGTGAGGAGAGCGCAGATGACTCAGCTCAATCAGTAGAGGATTTTGTGCCCGACCGTGTTGGGGTGGGAAAATAGGAAGATTAAAGAGAGCAGGCCGCAGGTCGCCACAAAAGTGACACGTTTCGGTATCGTACAAAATGAGATGATTTGTGCTGGCAAATCTTTTGTATTGTATTGTATTGTATTTTGAACTTGCTCGAACATGAGTCAGATTGGCCAGATTTCGAATGGGCGATGAAAGACTTTGGCAAAGTTGTGTGTTTCGTGAGTAATGACAGAAGTTGAGAGTGTTGTTCTATTCTTTTCCTCATCAAAAGCAAATAAACAAGTTCCCTTAAATGTTGTCGCGTGAGAATATTTCCAGCCAGCTCGCAAGACAAATACAGCCCACACTTCACTTTTCAGTGTCAAGTTGTTTTTATTTGAAAGAAAGACCCTAAAGTATGAGCACTAAATGTTAAACGCTGGAATTTGGAAACATCTACAGACACTTGACCTTCGTGCCAGGAAGCGTTTTCCTCCTCTCGACCACGAAAATATGCGTGACTTCTTATTGTCTCAACATTCAGATCACGGAAAAAAGCGTCGCGAGCACTCGTCATCATGGCGTGGGTCGGCGGCTCTCGTTGGGCAAACAACAACGACGCCCTCGCCGCCGTCGCTCTTGCTCTTGCTCTTGTCCTTCGTGGACCTCGTGGACCGCCTTCGCCCGCCCTCCTTCGTCCCCCACTTCCTGTTGTCTCCTTTCAGTCATTTCCATAATTGAAACGGCGTTCAGTATTTGTTTTTCGTTTTTTTTTCCTCATTTCCATGTTCCTTCGTAGTAGTCCTTTGTTGTCCCACACCGTATCCAAAACGACAAGACCAAAAAATGGTCACAACGCACAAGTTAAGAGACCGACACGAGGTCGAGAGTTTTTGTTCAACTACAGCTGATCAGGGCGCAATAGCGGAAGTGCTGTGAGGACAAATATTGCGGCACAAGTTTTGTCGAAGAACCGAATAGTTTTGAATTTCATGCTACCCACGCTTTTTGGTCACATAATCGGAAAATTGGTAGACTTCACAAATGGAGAACAATAGAAGCCCTACAATTTTGAAGTTTGCAAATAGGCTCATAAAAACGCTGAATCGGGAAGAGCCAGCAAGACTCCGGTCTTAACAAATGAGTCATAAGAGTCACAGAGAGTGCTGATAACAAGCCTTCCACCCTTTATTCCACGCCATCTCGCCGCCCACCCCCCACCGCCGGCCTTGAGAAGCAGCACTTGAAGTGAAGAAATTACATCAATTTAAAGTCGAAATGAAAAATGCTATCTTCGACCAAATCGCAATGGTAGGTCTTCAGGTCGGAATTGATCTGAACTTGTCCGTGAGCCTCGTATTGGTTGTCGAAATGATGTCACGGCTTCGATTGGTTGTCTAAAATTCGCAAATTTTGAAATTTCGAAAAAACAACTCACAATTGAGGTGTAACCTCTTGTATATTCTGAGCGGACATTTTATTTGCTGTGCTTAGGAGCAGCAGAGTGAGCCAAGTTGCCATCATCTGCAAAGGGAAAAAAGTATTATTAAAATTAAATTAAAGCAAGTTTTTAAAAGAATAAGCATTTTTAGACCTACACAATAATAAGCAGATGCTCGGCGCGAATAAAGTTGCGACTCTCACCGTACCGATGACTAGGACCGATTGTGTCTCACAGAGAGCGAGGGCAAGTTTGCTAACCGAGCAGCCACGTCTTAAGAACCCCTACGACGCCAGTGTTGGGCCTTTACAAAAAGAGCACGCCAAGGATTGAAAAGCGCGCGTGGAAGGGCGGGCTGGCTGGCGACGGCGGGGGTGGTAGTGGCACCATTGAGCACGCAATATTTACGGTAGGCCAGCCATATGTAAGAAGACCTAAGGAGAACCGATGCAACTCTAGACTTGTAACACGTTTTCAAGAGACTGTGACAATCAAAAAAGTGTTCAAGTAGACTGAAACGGGCGAAACGTCGCGAGCACATAACAGCAGAATGACCGGTGTTTGAGAGTGAATGAAGGCAAAGACCCATTTTTAGCGCTTAACCCCGAAACTCGACCTCTAACTAACAAAAAAAGAAGTCACTCATGAAATTAGAGAAAATGCCGTCGACCCGTTGAAAGAAGACGGAAATGATTCAGACCCGAGAAGGGGTGCGGGCCCCGACGTCAGAGAACGGCCGAATATGAGGCGATCGAGGAATTTTTCTCCCTCGCTCTCTTTTCGGAAATTTGATCCACGAAAAAGAGGGTGGAAGCGAAATGTTGTGTGTGGGCCTCTTAACGAGGAAGGGGGGCGCCACGTCAAGTCACAGGTCTAGGTCTACGAGCTCAGCGCCTCGTTCTAGTTTATGGGAGCGTGTTCATCAAATGAGTTTGGAGTTTATTCAGTACAATACCAAACAGATGTATTTTTGATACATCCGAGGTGTATTTCCGGATCGAAAAAAAAACATAAACATTAAACGATATGTTCAGCGGATATCTTCGACATACCCGGAAGTACTGCTCGAGCTTGGCGATGTTTTTTTCCTTTTGTCCGAGCGGTCGGGTCGGACCCGACCTGGGCCAATTTTGGTTGACTCGACCCGACCGGCAACATCATTAAAAAGCCGCGCTTTTGGGCCTTTTTTCATGATGTTATTGTTCAGCGGACTATTTCGATGCCTTGTTGACAGTTTGTTGCGAGAAAATCGCTACTCCGTCAGAAGCTGCGCTTTTTTGGCCTAGAAAGCATTGTTTTGGTAATTTTTGAGTTCAACGAATTCAACGAAAACCGTTCAACGTTCAATAGTTTTTGGAGAATTCAACGAAAGCCTGTTCACTGTTTTGCCAACGGAAAAAGCGGACAAGATCATTCCAACTAACAAGTACGAGGCGGTCCGTTAACACAGTCAACAGGAGCAGAGACCAACTTTAAGACTTGTCTCCTAAACCAGAAAAGTCCCGACAGCACAAATTCTTTTCTGAACTTTATCTTGAGGGAAGAAGTGGGACGGGGAGAGGGAAGGGGTCTCTCAGCGACGGACGGACTCGTTGGCTTCGTCGATGTTGGGCAGGCTGTCGCGGTCGCCCGGCGTCTTCTTGACCTCGTCGTCCTTGCCCTTGCCGCTCGTGAGCTTGAAGGCCGTATGCCACTCTCTCTGGCTCTCCGCGGGCTCGTAGTTCTCCTGCCCCCATCTTTTCCTTCAAAAGAACTCACGAATTTGACGCGCTTCTCGGGGTCCGAGGCGAGCATCTTCTTCGTGTCAGCGAGGATCGACTTCGGGTGGGGAGGCGCGTACTTGTGGTAGAAGAGGAGACGCACCCCCTCGCGAGTGCCCAGCTCGGCCGTATGCCCACCGTTCTCCTTCTTGAACATCATCTGCAATACCGTAGTTCTTGAGGAGATTTCGTTGTGGGACCCGCTCGACGATGACGCTCGTCTTGTTGAACTCGGCGCTTTTGGCACGCTCGACGAGGAAGCTGTTGATTTCCTGAAAGAGAAAAGATGAAGATCCGGGAGAGGAACGGACCTCATTGAGGGCCTCCCTCGCCTCCCTGGGCGTCTTCACACGACAGCCGTTCACGTCGATGATGCGGTCGCCGGGACGAAGACAGAGCATCGACCATGGCTTGCTCGGCACGCCGACGAGAACCTGCGGACCCGGCACGCGGCCCGCCACTTCAAGCTCCGCCCTGAACGCGAGGTCCGCCGTCGTCTCGAGTGCCAAGAAATAATCGTAGTTCTCAGCCCTGCGGATTATTTGAGAAGATTCGAGAAGTGGAACCACTCGGAGGCCGGGAAGCGGCGCTCGAACACGGGGTGCATGTTCCAGATGCGGTTGACGGTGACCGTCGAGGAGTTCGTCTTCTCGAAGATCTCACGGGCCATGGAAGGCTGCAGGAAGGGCGAGTGGCCTTTCACCTTCAGGACTACGGTATTCCTTCTTCTTTGCTGTACCTCGAGGATCTGGTCGTTGGGGACGAGGTAGTGGGCGAAGGGAGACGTCTTCGGCACATGCATGACGACCATGTGCTGCGAGACCGTCACGTCCCACTTCTGCGAAGGACTTGATCTCTTTTCTGAAAACTTGCCTTCATGTTCTCGACGACGAAGCGCACGAAGAAGGCGTGCGTGGTGGGGATGCCCGCGATGCGATTGAAGAAGGCCGTCGTGGACTCGGAGTCGAGCTTCAGGGGCTTCTGGCAGTGCAGAAAATCCTTCAGCTTCGTCGAAGGGGTGATTTTCAGCGACTATCAGACCGTTTTCTTCGAGAGTGGAGCCAAACCTCGAGTGAGCACTGCATGTCGGCGCCGATGCGCAACCAGACGGCCGGGTTGTTGTTCTCGTTCATGTACCTCGGCGCTCTGAAAGGCAATTGAGAGACAAGCTCGGATGCCCCACCCGAAGATGGTGAGGAGCTGATTGTCTGCATGGAAGCGGTATCCCTCATTGTAGAGGCGATGAGCGCGGACGATGAGGTCGAGGTTCTCTTGCTCCATCCATTTCTTGAGCCAGTCTTCACGGAAGAACTCCGACGTGCCTCGCACAATGTTCGGTACCGTTCTCGTCTCCTCAAATCAGCGTTCTTCTTCAAGCAACAGAAACCAACATCTTTGACGATCTCCTGGAACTTCTCCGGAAGTTGGGCTTTCCAGGGGTCGTCCTCCCCGGGCAGCAGATCAGCCCAGAGAATGTGGTAGCCGAGACCCGCGTCTCCCTCAAGGCCAGGCGAGGGCCGGCGGATGTTGGCGAGCGCCTCGAGGTCGGGCGTCCGCTCGGAGAGACCCCCATGCATGCCCAGCACGCGACGTCCCACCAGCACCGTGAGCGGCATGTAGTTGAAGGTGTCCTGTGGTTCCCTCTTCTTCTTTCTGCCCTTTTCATCTTACCATGAACGCTTCGTAGACGACGCTTCTGATGTCGTCGAGGTGGGCGACGAGTCGATTCGCGTCGATGGACTTCTTCGCTTCGTCGATTTTAGAAGCGACCTCTTCATACGCTTTCACGTCCTCATTTGTTCCGTAGAAAGCGATGCACTCTTCTGCAAGGTCCCCGTTCTGCTTCTCTAGAGAGATCTCACTCTTGAAGCCGTAGGTGCGGCACTGCAGCGACTCGTGGTTGCCTCGAGAAATGAAGAAGTTCTTAGGGAACGCCAACTGTGCTTCGGTATTCTCCTCCCTCTCCCTCCTTACCATGTAGGAGAAGGCGAGGGCGAGCGTCTCGAGCTGTTGTCGGCCGCGGTCCACAAGATCGCCGAGGAAGACGTAGTTCTGTGCCGGAGGATAGCCGGTCGTCTCGAAGATCTGTAGCCTATTTAGTCTGGGTTGAGGAGCAGGAGGACTTCGATGAGCTCCGCGAACTGGCCGTGGACGTCGCCCATGATGATGACGGGTGGCTCAAGGGCGAGCATTGACGGCCCCGCTTCGAAGTGCCGACGTGCCATTCCAGCCAACGTCAGCATCTCCTCTTCCTACAAGCTCTTCCTCCACGGGAGAGGCCGACGGACCGTGACCAGTTGCTGGAACTGCTTGCGTGAGTCGCCGGCGATGAGCGTCTTCGCGGCGAGGACGAGTGGGTTCGAGCCGTCGTATTCGGCGAGCGGCGGCATCGGGATCGTTTGGAATTTGCGTCCGATGTCGGCGGCCTTCTCGGGCAGGGTGACCTGCATTCCCTTTAGGAAGGAGAGGGGACGGGACGCACGACGGCGGTGCGTTCCTCCAGCGGCTCATCAACAGGCGAGGGCTCGATGGCCGTCACTGGCTCCTCTTCGGGTGGTTTGTTGTGGTAGTGGCGGTAGATGAGGTAGCCGACGCCGGCCACGACGACGATCAGTGCCAGGCCACCCAGCACGCCCAGAACGGTGATGACCGTCTCGCGAGTAGACGATGAGGGCTTTGAGGTTGTCGCCTCGGCCTTCGTCGACGGCACCACCGTTGTGGTCTTCAGGCACTGCAGACCGGGATACTGTAGACAGGCGGCGGAGGAGGAGATACCGCCGCGGGGAGAGCGCCCGCGAGGGCGAGGGCGATGAGCAGACGACGCCGCGGGAGACGCAGGAGGAGAGACATCTCGGCAGGACTCGGAGGAGAGGAGAGGAGAGGCGACTTCTCGGCAGGCGGCAGGAGCGTCGAATGACCACGCTCCAGGGCGAAAACCGCCTTTATTCACTCTCCCAGACAAGAAAAGTAGAGGTTGAATGCGCTTGCTAGACATTCAAATCTTGAAGAGCAAAAGCGGGTCACCACTCGCCACGAGGACACCCTCGACACTGACCTCTTCTAACAGGCAAATCTCTCATTAGCAAGCCTTCCAGACGGGTTTTTCACTCAGAATGAAGGAACTGCATATAGTGTTTTTGAAGGGCGAGCATCATTGTTCTTCTTCTTTTTTTCTGGTGCTCTTCGTGCAGCTTCGACGTCTCATGTCCGCCCTGAGTAAGATGAGGTCGCGGACTCTCCTCGGCATGCTCCTCGTCCTCGCCCTCGGCTTCGGCCCTCCACATCGCCTCCTTCTCGTCCGAGCCGGCCTTGTTGAGAGTTGGATTGGCTAGCATTTGACATTATCCGACTTCAAGATTTTCCGACGACGCCCGCCCCGACGGCGAAGAAGCCGTAGAGGACACCCGATGGTCAAAAGAGATCGACCTCCGCCTCTACGTCCTTCATCCCTCTTCCCTCAAAAATTATTCCATAAGATAAAAAAATTAAAACTTGTGCTTTTCTCGAAGAACAATGGGAGGTTACATAGGTGACGGGCCAAGGAGGAAGAGGATAGCCTCGACAGCAAAACATCGAGGCCATATTTTTCACTGTTTTTTCGTCACACTTTCTGCACCATGAGCCTCTTAGCATTTGACGCGAACTGTTTTAAAGATCACCATAACAGATGGCAAACTGCAGACATCCAACAACAGGGTACAAGTTCACGTTTCGGTATCGAAAGCTCAATTTCATGTTTGGCGGCTCTTGTAGGCTGAGCCGCCGAGACAGATAAAATATGGCACGAATCGGTTACAAAAACGTTTTGGTCGTGGCGTTCATCCGAAGTGGGGAGGGTTTGATGATCCTGGTGAGCAAGGCGCCGGTACCCTCTTGGCTCAGTGCATGAGTGCGCGCTTTCGACCACGTGAGCTGGAAAGCTATGTACTTCGCGCAGGTTCGAGGCCCCAGAGGGTGTGTAATGAAAGTTTTGCGTATTATTTGCTGCGAATACACGTTTCGGCTGCCAAGAGACTAGTAGTGGGTCGCCGTCTCATGGCCTCTTACGCCCAAATAATTTTCGATAGCACGAAGATCACAATGTTTTTTTCCATCCCTTTTGGGTGTGTGAGAGTGCGCAGAAAGCTGCCGTACTGATTTCATACTTTAAACTCGAGGGGCGAAACCTTTCTCCGGTTATTAGTTAGCTCATGATTTCTTTGAATGCAGGTGCACTTTGAAGAGATTCCCAAAGGAGTTTGTGGTTCATTTCGCTCGAAAACCTTTACCAGAAGAGCACCGCGTGCTTTTGAACTTCTCATTTGACTACATATTCAGTTTCAACGTAGGCTATGACTTTTCGTTGGAAATGCTAAAGTATCAAACTAATATGTACCCTCTGGGTATCAACATCCTCCGCTGTCGCCAATCTATATGATATTTTGTCGAGTGTTGATTGCTTCTTCGATGATTGAACAGCATTTCATGCTTCCTGGTGCCCTTTTGGCTCAGTTGGTGACTGCGTGTAAGTGCGGGAAGAGTGCTTCGTGGGCCCTCGCGTAACTATTCAGAGCAACCCTCAACTTTTATTGGAATCACTTGTTCAGTCGCGTCAAGCTTTTTTGACTGTTTGATTGAGTAGAGGGTGTCGGTGTTAAAGAAGCGGCGCCCGTCGCTTGAGAAAGAATTGTGGAGGAGGCTTGATTTCGGGCAAGCCAACGAGAAAAAACCCGACGATAAGAAGGCGTGAGGAAGAAGACGGCGATGTCGTCAAGAGTTGAAACGGAATCCAGAGAAAGGGCGACGAGAAGACCCGCGACATCCGGCCAAACAACACCGGCGTAGTAACCAACCTCCAAGGCTACTACGGGGACAGCAACTGCGAGCACGGCTATTGCTGACTGGAGAATACTCTCTTTTTCTTTCATTCAGACCTGGACCAAGAGCGTTTTGATAAGCCGGCGATGCATAAGAAGGGTCTTTTCCTGCATTGAACCTCGAGAAGCATTCAAGAAGGCGAAGATCCGATAAGAATACACAACAACGACTATACCGCAAATAGACGAGTAGATGATTACGAGAAGTGCTCCGATATGATGGAAAATGACACCCTGAAACAGAAATCGAATCACATGTTGCCTTTTTTTTCTTATGTACTTTTTTTCTTAAATTTTCTTGAAGACTACAATAATTCCCGGCATGATGGTGAAGCTTACCGTATACGTTACGAAGTATCTGTTTGCATCAAAAAACGGGTTATCCTGTTGCAATTGAGCTAGTCGCACTTGCAAGATTCGCATTTGTTCTTCGGATAGGGGATAGGCGTCCCTCAAATGATACGCGAGCATCTTTACATGCATGATAAGGAAGCCAATGGCGGCAATTCCAAAGAAGAGTGCCAGACTTTCTTTCGATGTCATGCTATATCGACTAAAAGATCGAACTCTTAATAAAAACGACTTAAATTACCGACAAACAAGAAGATAGCGATAGACGATGGCTGCGACGGGTGTGATGGGCATAATGCCTCCAAGGGCGATAGTCAAATCCATGGAAATATAGTCAGCCGGATATGGCAAGAAACGTGCAAATCCGTAATTCACGAAATACATAAGATTGGAATCGATGCCCGGGATCTGGAAAGTGAGGAGTCTCCCTCAAATTGCTACTCTAATCTATCCCCTCTCGCTTCCGTTGATCTACGCAACACAGTAGATCAGTGGAGGTGAAAGGGAATTTTTCTCTAGACATACCAAGCCGCTCATCATGTAGGATAGAGAAGACACGATATCCAATGCACACTTCAACTTTACAAACAGGCTCATCGTTGATTTCTCGGCCGAGAGGCGATCGACGATAAGCAAAGCAACATTTAGGAGGAGTCCAACGCCGGCAAGACTTAAGGCTATGGGAGCACCAATACTCAGCACAGCCACCATAACAGACAGAGAAGGCAGCGTGAGTATTTTTCCGGTTTCGCAATTTAGACTGCTCATGGTGACGGCTGAATTTTAAAAGCGGCAGGTGAATGATAGCTCAATCGTAGCGAGTGTAGCCGGCTGGTAAAGGGCCTTTCTGAAATCGAGAAGCTAGCATCAGTTGGAAAAAAATGAAGAGATACCATATCGTGTGTGTATTTATTTTTCTATACAATAGGACAACTTGAACAAAAACAGTCTCGACGACAAGAAAGAGACGGCAAAGGGACTCTCGCCAGAGTCGCGGTTGACCGGAGGTGACGAAGGCGATAGCGATTTCGAGACACGAAAGAACGTGGTCATTAGACTGACTCTTCTTCCCTTCTCACTGTTCTCGAGGCAGACGGAAATGATCGAGAGGACGTGAGGACTCAAGAAAGGGCGGAAAGGCGCTTGTCTGGTGGCCCGGCGAAGTGGGGGAGACTTAAGTATTGTCCCCTACAAATTCTTTTTTTTTTGTTTGAAGCAATAAAGCTGAACTCTTCATTATTCAGATCAATTATGGTGGAAGTGTGAAAAACAGAAAGAACAAAACCAAACTATGCTCGATGTGTTTAATTCATTGATCATATGAAGCTCAAATCAGTCAGATTCGCCTCGTCACTATTCGATTCAATTTGTTTCGTTGAATAAATTGCAACCAAAAGTATCCCGCAAAGTTTTTAATTGCGTTGGATCCACTTATGCAGACAGAAATGCAAATCCGGTGCGGAAAAAAGGGGCAACAGGTATCGGTTACCGACTGGTGTCGAACACGGACCCTCGCGGTGGTCATAAATACAGGCAAAAACTCGGCTTGAATTTTGATGCAAACATGTGTTCAGCTGCTAAACGACGGCGACGACTCCGGCGACGCTTGATTGTGACGAATGTTTTGCATTTGAAATCCCGCTTTGACCATTCGGACGAGGGCGTTCAGAAAAATGCGCTTGGTGGCTCGTCGATAGGCCGTGTTGAGGAGCACGACGAGGACGCAGACGCACGGAGCGTGAAGACACGAGAGAAATACCTAAAAAAAACAAAAACCAATGTGTTTTCAATGGGAGCATTTACGTGGAGACGATAGTAGAAGATGCTCGTTAAACTCGTCGCCATTAAACATATCGTCGCGGAAAGTACGCACTACAATTTAAAAATGGAGATGCCAACCGCCCTCCTTGTGGCTGGGCTTCGCCTCCAGACAGAAGTGCATCCCCATTTACGCGAAAAAAGAAGGAAACCGACCATTTGAAACTGAATAGGCACTCCGAGGCACTTCGACAGTGGTCCGAAGGTTCGAATCATGATAAGCGGAGTGAGAATGACCGGGCGAGACAAAGCAAACATTTCAAATTCATAGGCGAACGAGACTGACTGTAAAGTGCAATTTTATCTAATTTAGTAGAAATTTGCTGTTTTTGTTATTCAGAATATTATCCCCGAAATTTCATAAATGGGTTATTTTAGGACAATTTTACGATAGAGATTGAATAAATGTAGTTTTCGAATGCATCAAAACTTACTAAATAAAGCACTAAAAACCATCGATGAGTGCGCATCTCCTTCGGCGTATGGTTGAGAATCATCCAGATAGCAAATCCAAATAGCATGGCCGTCAAGACGGACACGACTTGGGCAAAAATGCTTAGCGGAATTGGCAGATAGTAGCGACAGTTAGTTAGATTGGCAAGAACAAAAAAGTAGTGAGGATAGAGAGGGCTATTCTCAAGCGACGGCTCGACATTCATTGCTTGTGTGGGATGCCTAATAGGAAAGAACAAATTGCTCGTCTTGAATGCTCCGCCCAGCACCAACCATCAAACAAAAAAAATAAATGCCAGTCTCCATCCGCTCAAATGCCGGCTCTTATTTATTTTGCACTGTATGCTCACAATCAGTCTAATGTCCCACTTTTGTTGCTTGAAACTGCTCGTTTGCGAGAAATACGCCATGGCACTCTCACAATCAACAGGTAGCGGCGTGCGACAGAGGTATCTACTTTGGCCGCTCGACGGTGATTCAAGAAGAAAGAGAACACGAAGCTGAATGTGATCAGCGCTGGTATACGGTCCATTTACATGTCCATTTATACCTTCCCGACTCTGTTCACATCGTGGCCCCCAGGGAGCTACCATTTTTGTACTTCTTTACTAGGCACTTTTTAAAAGTCCAAAACGTATGCTTGGCATCTCAAAATCTGTAGCTAGAATTTTAGTCCAAAGAAGTGTTCAGCTGCTAAATGACGGCGATGACTCCGGTGAGGCTTGATTGTGACGGATGCTTTGCAGTTGAAGGCCCGCTTTGACCACTCGGACGAGGGCGTTCAGAAAGATGCGTTTGGTGGCTCTCCGGTAAGCCGTGTTGAGGAGCACGACGAGGACGCAGACACACGGAGCGTGAAGGCAAGAAATAATCACCGAAGCATTGAGGACTCCTAAAAATGCGCGCTTTTAATCGTTTACAAAATATTAATTTAGGCAAACGTGAAATATACTGTACTTGTCATGCCAGCAGGCCGAAGAAGCGTACAGTAGAAGAAGACGAGCAGCGGTGGTAAAAGCGATACGGCGGGGACGACGCTCTAAAAATGCAATTGCAATCAAATTCGCTACATAGCTCTTACCATTATAATGAGATTGCGCTGCACTTGAATTTGCCGTCGATGTGTTCCCTCAGTGAGGTTGTGCTTGTGAAATCGAAAATTTAGGACGCCGATAGTCCCGATTGAGCATGCCACAGCTAACTGCAAACAAGAAAAATGACAATGAAAGAAAAAAACTTACACAACTCGAAATAAGCACCACGAAAACAAAGGCAAATCCATATACGGGAAATAGGGGGGTTGTAAATTCGTCAAGCGTGGTTATGCCCGCTTTTCGTGTAGCCATCATTTCCCATCGAGGCACAAACTAAAAGATACACATTTTCTTTCTAGCATACAGTTTTCAAGAGACATTTGTGGTAACATGCAACAAGACCAATTCACATCCAAAAACCAAACCTCCTCGTTGAAGCCGGCGGTGTGCTCATCAGACGGGAGGACCACATACAGCAAAACGGCAGTGGCCAAAGCAGGCAGAACATTCCAAAGAAAAGTTGCTAATGGAAGCCAACGCTGCGAGACTTTAAGCCAAGACGATTCGCCAAGAAATACCTAAAATCTCGAAGCATTACAAAGGGGGGTCTTACATGCAGGCGATAATAAAAGATGCTCGTCATACTCGTCGACATAACGCATATTGTTGATGAGAGCAGGCACTATAAATTGAATATTGCGAAATGATCTTTTTCGTCCTTTTAGAAAAATAAATTCTTTCTGGTGTTATTAATCGAGAACAAATCCAGCGAAAAAAATGCAAAGATTTGTCGCCTTTCACAAGTGCATGTAGATGCATGTAAAAGAAGAAGAAGCAAGCCTACCATTTGAAGTTGAATAGGCACTCCGAGGCTCTTCGACAGCGGCCCGAAGGTTCGAATCACGATGAGCGGAGTGAGGATGACCGGGCGTATGAGGGCAAACATTTCAAACTCATAAGCAAATGCGACGGACTAAAAACATTGCAGTTGTTTATTATTATCAACTGAACACTTTTAAATCAAAATGTGATAGCATTAATTCTTATTTTAGAAAAAAATATGCTCACCAAATAAAGCACTAAAAACCAACGATGAGTGCGCATTTCTCTGGGTGTATGGCTAAGAATCACCCAGATGGCAAATCCGAAGAGCATCGCAGTTAAGACGGACACGACTTGTGCGAAAATACTTAGCGGAGATGGTAATGTATAGCGAAAATCGGTTTTACCGGCAAACGAGTGAAAATATTTAGGATAGAGAGTGGCGCTGTCAGACGGCGTCTCAACGGTAGCATTCATTTCTTGGATTAAGACAACAACTCGAAAAGCTTAACGAGAAGGAACTAACTTCCCGTCTTGCGGGTTGTTAAGAACCGCCCCGCACCAACCAACTTTAAGCTAACATCTAAAAAAATTAATTCCAGGCTTCATTTGCTCTAATCTCAGACTTTCCGGCGAGGCGTGCTCTACCTAATGACCCGCCGTGTTTCTTGAAATGGCCGGTTCTTGAGTTAACAGGCAAAGCCGCCCTCGAGTTTCAGAACAGGCACTTTGGCCGCACAAGTCAGATTGGAAACAGAAAAAGAAGAACAAACAGATTAGTGAGTTTCAAGTAACGTTTTTGTATTCGCTGAAGCTATTGCAAACAATTATTTTTATTTTTTATTCAAACTTGGATAACAGTTTTTACGCTCTAACATGACAACAATTGAAACAATTATATGAATTAAGTAGTGCTACATATTACATGAAAACACTCTCCAGTGCTGTGAAGGAGAAGGAAAACACCACACCACTTTTGGAC
>JAQIXL010000923.1:0-23004 GCA_034700245.1 Poikilolaimus oxycercus
CCCGACCTCGAAAGACCTCTTGGCGTGCGATAAATGAATTTTTATAAAAGTTACTTTCAAATGGGACACCCTGTAGACTCACAATCATCCTGAGGAAAGGTAGCTTCATTATAGTCAATGGCTTTGCCCCGATTGGTGGCGAGAAGTAGCGACGCTCGAGTGGGCGGCATTTTCTCGCACTAATTTGAAGAAATGCCATAAAAATCCAAAATCAAACCGTATCAAGAGCATTTCTGACGAAGCCGAGCGTCGTGAACTTGTACAGGAACTCTTCGCCATGCTTGCGTTTTTCATCGCTGTAAAAGCTACATGCTAGCCCCCACCGGAGCTTCGAGTTTGCGGCTCGCAAGTGATCGAGAAGCCCTAAGACAAAACGCAATTCGGCCATCTCTGCTTCCACTTTCGTCTCCTGCACCCAAGAGGTGATCTGTTCAAGCTTCTCTTTGAGCGGTGTAGATAATGGTCGTTTCCCCAAAATCTAAGAATTTTTGTTGCGTCACTCACGCAAAAAAAAGAGAAAAAAAAGACAGCTTACATTCATCAAGTATATAAATCGCGCCCTGGGCCGCACGTTCCCCTTCACTTCCAATTCGTTCTCAATTTCTCGCCATTTCTCGGCTACAATAGGTGAGGATTTACTGATGTAGGCTCCACGTAGAATGTTCCAGTGTTCAACGACCAGAGAAACAAGTCGATCATCGTAGTCTTCATGGTCTGCAACGATAAAATTTGGGGAGCTTCTATTGACTTGCCATGGTTGCCATTGAATGATTCCCAATCTTCTTCTATCGGTTCAAGGTCACGCGCATCGGAGGACTCCATCAATGATGGCGATGGCTAGAGCATTGAGTTAAAAAAGTATTTTCTTCTTACGGGATGGTTTTCGACGGGCTCGTCAAGATCGTCTAGGGTGATTTCTTGAATATCCTCGGCTTTGACATTGTCCGTTGGCGTTTTATCGAAAGTCGGTGGTTCAAACATTTCTGAAATCTGTGCAGTGATTCAAACAAAGAAAGGAAAACACGGACACAAGTAGAGGCATCCTTTTCAACGAGGTGCAAATTAAGAGCAGTTTTGAGAGTAGGTGCGAATCAAAAGAATGCCAGAGAGCACAAACTTTCACACTAGCTTCCCGAGGTTTCCATTGAGCTTATGAAAACGTTAGCTGCAAGAGTGCAACGGAAACGTGGATTACAGGGAAAGTTTCTGTTGATTTCTGAAAGATGGCTCCCTAACTGCTCCTCAATGCCGACTTTTGCATTGCTATCGTGTGCCTGTATTCTCGGGGGCGTTGGCCCTGCTCTTCCGACCCTTCATAATCCTGACGTCATGCGTCGACAACGATGTCTGGATCCTTGGACAGCAGCACACAACACAGGATTCAACGAGACTAGACCACTAACAACGATCATAAAGCATTTTATGTTTGTTTCAAGATGATTTTAACTGAAATTCATATATCCGCTCCCTAGTTGGCAAAGTGCTCGTTGGCAATCGATCGCAAGGCTCGCAGAGCGCGTCCTTTGATCTTTTTTGTTGCCTGAAGAGTATGCGATGAGGAATATCAACGCTTCAAACCGTATCCGGAGAATTCTTGAACTCGCTTTGAAGAGAACTGAAGATTTGCGCTAGTTTCTCGGTAGCACCTCGCTTGGCTTGCAAGTCTCCCGTCGTGAGGAGAGTTTGAGCTTCACGCACTTCAATGAACCTGAAGAAGGTGTCGCACTAGAGGAAGGATGCTTACCGCTCACCCAAAGCCTCTTCGATTTCCATTTTCTCAACCGCTTTTGCAAACGCTGAAAGGTAAGTTAGGAATGTAACCTGTAATTTACGATTCGTATCGTCGAAATCGACATCCAGGTCTTCAGTGCTAGCAGAGTCATTCTCGAATGAGGGAAGATTAAACGCCCTTACGATGGATTTTGCTCTAAAGCATCAAGATTTACTGGTAAGCAAACTCTGGTGCTTCCTCGACAGCATTCTCTCTTTCTATTTTGATCGGACGCCCAAGAAGAGGAGTAGCCGACGTCGTGTTGACATTTGCCGTGATTAAAGGCTCAGGGTCCGGAGGCGCCGGCGAGTCGGCGACCTCAGAATTTCGTGTGTGCTCAACTGACGATGAGTCTGCAGTCTTGAAGGGATTGAGGCTTCAGAACATTAAGAGAAAATACCTGGATTTTTGCGCGTTTTAAAATTTTCAATACATTTTGCTGCTGTCTCTGTGGCGCGGCTTCTATTCTGCAAAACAAACGTGATGCCGTTTTAGGTAGAGTTCACTTGCCCATTGTCAAAAGAACGTTTTGTAGCACGACCAGATTTGCGTTGAGGAGTTTTCGCGACTAGTCGAGGCCGTGAGGTTGCGCTATCCTTCAAACCGATTTTGAGGCGAGTGACGGCGCTTTCCCATTTTGCAGTGACTAAACAGTTGAGAAAGGTATTTTTTAAAAGAACATTACGTTCATCGCGTGGATGACTTTTAAAGTCAATTTCAATGGACACTTTGTTGAGGAGAAGATAGAGAATTTTGGCCCGATTTGGCTTTTCCCTCAAGTTCTGAAAGTATTTCTAATGGCCACTGCGTGGTTGTTCAACCTTGAAATAGCGCACAGTTTCAGCGTATCGGATCCTTATGTGGCGAAGGAAGGAGTTGTTCTCGCGCAACTCCTCGTGGAATTGAGAAATGAATTCCAGAGAGGGCATCTCTGCTTTTCCCATTTCTTGAAGACGATCAACGAGTGCCAAGGCGAAGTCAAGTTCGGCCTTCTCCACTTCGGCCTTGGTCTGCAATCGCAAAGCGTTGGCCTTCTCGAGAATTTTCATGACATTTGGGGAATAACAATGAGGACTGCCTGCGGAAGACTGCCTGCGGAAAGTCTACAAATTGAAAATCTTTCGTAGATGAACTCGATCTACCAATAATAATTGGTTGAACCGCTGATTAGCTGTTTGTTCATTAAGCCCGACAAGTGCACCGATTTCCTTCCACTTTTCCTTCACGCTAGGCAAGGCTTGATTGTAGTAACGCAATCCGAGTATATTCCAGTTTTTAAGCACTAGTTCAAGTAGTTTCTCATTTCCTTTGAAATTGCTATCTTGAATAGAAAAATATTGAGAACAGGGAAGCTCTTTAACCTGTTGATGTGTCGATCTGTCCTGGTTTTATAACTTCCCGACTGATTTTGTGATCGTAATTAAGTGCTTCGATAAAATTTTCAGTCACTAGAAAGATTATACGGGTTCAAGTTCTAATTTATAATCAAACGCACAGTCGTCCTGTGAGAAGGCATTTAGATCACAATGAATCCTTATACCTCGGCAGCAGGCGAGAAGCAGCGAGGCTCGAGTGGGCGGCCGTTTCTCACACTGAATCGGGAACTTGTTAGCTGGGCTGAAAATCAAAATCAAACCTTTTCAATGGCGTTTCGAATAAAGCAAGCCGTCGTAAACTTATAAAACTCATCATCGGCGTGTTTGCATTTTTCTTGAACATAAAACGTCTGTGCTCGATACCGCTCCAATGCAGAGTTTGTAGTTTTGAGATGTTCCACCAATGCTAAGACAAAGCGCAGTTCTGCCCTCTCAGCAGCTATATTCGTTTCCGTCACGAGAGCATGGAGATCCTTGAATTTAGCCCTCATGTGCCGACTTCCTTTCAACCTCTACAAGTTTTACGATTGCTCATAAAAACAAAACAATCTTACCAAGGTCAGTTGGTTGAATCGAACTCTGGCACAGGATCGACTGTTCGGCACACCGCTTAGTTCATCATCGATCTCTTTCCATTTTTCAGCCACTTGAGGTGACTTAACGCTGAAGCAGGCGCCTCGCAGAACATCCCAATGCTTGATGACCAATGAGACCAGTCGATTGGTATACATTGAATCGTCGTGCTCTGCATCGTCTGAACATTTCCACTATGGCAGCTTATTGAAGCTTACCGCTAACTTCGATTGCAGTTTGGTCCACCTCTTCCTTGTGACTTTCAGGAGCCTCTGCCAAAAGTGTTTCCTTCGGAGGCGGATTTTCTCCTCCTCCTGCCAAATTCCTGAAGATGGCGCTCCTGCTGCTGTTCAGCCAGGTCGCTTCCCTCTTTCTCGAGACGGCAACCTGCAGGCGTTAGCCCTGCTCGTCGTGCCCTTCATCATCCTGACGTCGACCGTCGGCTGCGATGCCTTTGCTCTGCAACAACTGCCATACGCTTGAAGCCGCCGTTCGTCCAATTTCTCGTAATTCGCTTGCTCTCAACTCTGGCTTTAACGAGGGCTAATAACAATGACGGGAAAGCGTTTTATTTTCTCAACTCAAATTCATGCATCCGCTCTCTAGACGGTAAAATGCTCTTGGGCAATTGATTTTAATAATCGAAGAGCACGTCCCTTGATCTTCTTTGTTGTCTGAAAGGTTATTCGGTGAGTAATATCAACGATTCAAACCGCATCCGGAGAATTCTTGAATTCGCTTTGAAGAGAGCTAAAGATTTGCGCGAGCTTCTCGGTAGCACCTCGCTTGGCTTGCAAGTCTCCCGTCATGAGGAGAGTTTGAGCCTCACGCACTTCAGTATATCTTAAGAACAAGGTTTGAAGTAAATGCGCCTACCGTTCACCCACAGCCTCTTCGATATGCATGTTCTCGACCGCTTTTGCAAACGCTGCAAGGCAAGAGTAGGAATGGAGCCGGAATTTACGATTAGTGTCGTCGAAATTAACTTCCAGGTCTTCTGTACCAGCAGAGCCATTCTCGAATGAGAGAAAATTACACGCCGTTTGGATGGGCATTGCTCTGAAGCATCAAAGATTTAGTGGTCAGCAAACTCTGTTGTTTTCTCAACCACGTCACCGCTTTCAGTTTTGATCGGACGCCCGAGAAGCGGAGCTGCCGTCGACCTGAGCGTTTTGTTGGCATGTGCCGTGACCGAAGGCTCAGGCTCCGGAGGCGCCGGCGAGTCGACGACCTCAATATCTCGCGTTTGTTCAACTGACGTTGAGTCTGCAGTCTTGAAGCGATCGAAGTTCATAAATTAACCAAAAATACCTGGATTTTTGCACGTTTTAGAACGTCCATTACTTTTACATTTTGGTGCTGTCTTAGCCGCTGCTGCGCAGAATCCATTCTGTAACACAAACGTTCTCTGTCCACGCTTTACTTGCCCATCGTCAAAAGCACGTTTTGTAGCACGCGGAGATTTGCGCTGTGGACATTTAGAAACCACTCGAGATTGTGAGGATGCGCTCTCGTCCAAACCACACTTGAGACGGTTTACTGTGCTTTCCCACTTTACAGTGACTAAAAGCTTAAAGAAAATATCTATTTCCGAAAACTTTACGTTCATCTTGCGGATAACTTTTCAGATCGAATTCGATGGATTCTTTGTTGAGAAGGAGATAGAGGATTTTTGCACGATTTGGGTGATTCTTCGAGATCTGTAGTCGCTATTTTTCTTTAAAAAATATGACATCACTTTTTCAACCTTGTAATAGCGAACAAATTCTGGATATCGGGTCGTTGTGTGATAGAGAAATGCATTGTTCGCACGCAAATCTTCGAAGAGTTGTTCAAGAAAATCCAAAGAAGGCATTATTAATTCTTGCACGCGATCAGCGAGCGTCAAGGCAAACGTAAGTTCTTCTTTCTCCACTAACACTTTGGTCTCTATTGTCATATCGTTGACCTTCTTGATCATTTCGGCAAGATATGATGGAAAACGATGAGAGACATATCTGCGAAACTGCTGCAAGCTTAACTTCGCGAGCAAAAGAAAAAATAGCGTACCGCGACCAAAGAGCTGAATCGCTTGTTAGCTGCTTTATGACTGAGCCCGAAAAGTGCGCCAATTTCTTTCCACTTTTCCTTGACGCTCGTCGAGGCTTGATTGTAGTAGCGCAAACGTAGTACATTCTAGTTTTCAAGCACCAGCTCTAACAATTTCTCTTCCTCGTTAACTTCGCCCGATTTCAGAAATCCCTGAATGGCGTTGCGGTCACAATTGAGTGCTTCGATGAAATTTTCCGTCACTGAAATATTTCCTGATTTAGAGAGCAAAACTCACTGTCGTCTTGAGGAAAGGCATCTAAACTATAGTGAAGCGTTATGCCCCGATAGTGGGCGAGAAGCAGCTACGCCCGAGTTGGCGGTAGTTTCTCACACTGAAACAAAGAGTTTACGTCAAAAAAAAAAATGAAACCGTATCAATGGCGTGTTTGACGAAGCCTTCCGTCGTAAACTTATAGAACGCTTCGTTACCGTGCTTGCGCTTCTCTCGAGCATAAAACGCTTGTGCTCCAATTCGTTCAAGTGTTGAGTTTGTAGCCCGAACATGCGCGATAAGTTCTAAGACGAAGCGCAATTCCTTCCGCTCGGCCTCTATGTTGACCTCGTTCACACGAGCGATAACATTTTCGAATTTTTCACTCATCTGCCGACTTCTTTTCATGTTCTAAAACTTTTGAAGGTCAAGAAAGAAACTAACGGTGAGTAATTGATAGAATCGCGCTCTGGCAGTTGTTCGGACGCTAGTTGCACCGCCTAATTCTTCATCGATCTCTTTCCATTTCGCTGCCGCAACGGGTGACTTATTAGTGAAGAAGGCGCCACGCACAATATCCCAGTGTTTTAGAACCAAAGCAACGAGCCGATCAGTGTAGCTCGAATTCTCGTTGTCTGTATCATCTAAACATTTCAAGCATTGACGCTGGTTGAAGCGTGATACTTACCATGAGCATGAGTTTTTTCTTGTTCCTTGCAAACATCTAGCTCATTTGGCAACAATATCTTTTTGCGATGATCGCTGTCTTCTGTCAAATACATTCCTGAAAACGATGAGAACAATTTAATGAAACGGGTAAGGTGAACAAAGCCATCGAACGTGAAAAAGTGACGCCTTTTAAGGTCCTTAGAGAGAACGAGTGTTAACAAGGTGCAAATTAAGGCCTGTTTGGAAGTTGATGCGAACAAATACTCTCCACCTCGATGACCACAAGAGAGCTGGTTTTGTGTAGGGCCTTATTCGGTGTGTTCGCTCCTTCTGTCACCATGACATGCTTGAACCAAGTTCATCTAAACCATCGTCTGTTTTTAAAAGTCTCTAATAGTAAAGAGGGAGGAGCGAGCCGACAATGACCATGCACTAGGGCTGTGCAACTGCCCGGTGCCCGACGCCCGATGCTCGATATGCCCGGCTATTTTTGGGGGAAATGCCCGGTGCCCGGTGCCCGGTTGAAATTGGCCAAGACCGGGGTAGTTGAAAGTCGTTTTAAAACGGTGCTGGGTTATCAATGAATACTGCAATTTTTGGCACACACTTTATTTGGCACAAGGTTAGAGGTAGTGAAGTCAACTTCACTCTCTAGTTGGCAAAGTGCTCATTGGCTATTGATCGCAATGCTCGAAGAGCACGTCCTTTGACCTTCTTTGTTTCCTAAAGATTCTGATATGAGCAGTATGTAGCAATGCTTCAAACCGCATCCGGAGAATTCTTGAATTCATTTTGAAGAGAACTGAAGATTTGCGCGAGCTTCTCGGTAGCCTCTCGCTTGGTTTGTAAGTCGCCCGTCATGAGGAGAGTTTGAGCTTCGCGCACTTCAACGAACCTTAAGGAAAGGTTTTGGAGTAACGATGCGTACCGTTCACCCAAAGCCTCTTCGATATGCATGTTCTCGACCGCTTTTGCAAACGCTGAAAGACTGAGTTCAGCATCACTTCTTTTGAAATTCTATACTTTTAAGTACTTTTAATCAAGACAATGACACTTACGCAAACTAACTGACTGAATCGAGTTCTCGCCCACCATAGAGCACCGTTCGGAACACCACCCAGTTCCTCGTCGATCTCTTTCCATTTTGTTGCCACTAAGGAAGACTTATTGCTGAAGTGGGCGCCTCGCAGAACTTCCCAATGCTTGATGACCAATGACACAAGTCGATTGGTGTAGTTCGAGTCGTCGTCGTCTAAACATTTCCAACAGTGAAAACGATTGAGCTTACCGTTGATTTCTATTGTAGTGTGGTTGTCCTCTTCTTTGTGGCTTTCAGGGGTTGTTGGCAAGATTGTTTCCATCGAAGGAGAAGTGCTTTCTTCCGTTCCCGCAGCTAATTCGTCGAGAACATCGAGCCATTCTGCGGTCACTAAACAAAGTTTCTCGATAAAAAGTTTTAGTAATTGTCGTTACGTTTATCGGTATCGTACTGCCATTTATCAAATTTAATATCCTGTTGCTTCAGAAGGGTTACAACGACTTCTGCCCGTCGAGGCGAACTGGACTTTCCCTAGATGCGTTGGAACAATGCCCATTATAAAGTTGGTTACCCTAAAATAGCGGTTCCACAGAGAGTTTCCAGCAGCGAATTGAAGGAAAAGGTTGTTTGTCCGTTCCTCATTGAATACTTCTTGCATTATTGGAAGCGTCAGCTTTCGACCTCGGCATCGTCTAGCAAGCGCAAAAGCGAAACCCAGCTCTTCGCGTTCGCTTTCTTTCGATACAAGTTCCCGTTGCTGTTCAATTTGTTCAAGAAGAGCGTGAACTTCCGGTGGATGTTTACAGGCTTTTCTTCGAAAAACCTTCAAACAGAACGAAATTTTGTAAGAAGAAAGACAGCATTCGTACGCAGAGCAGTTGAGTGAAGTAGCGTCGAAGCGGAAGTCGACTGGATGGTGGCCCTTCGAAGTCCGCCTCGATTTGCTGCCATTTCAATGCAAGAACTGGGGAATTTCCGACGATGAACATTCCACGAAGCACGCTCCAGTGCTCGAGCACCGTTCTTGCAAGTCTTTCGTTGAAATCATCGCGTTTCCTGAAGAAATGATGCCGAAAAACCAAATACCTCTTGGCAAGTTTACGAGCGTCATTAGCGTCGATGTCGTTTGACTCGTTGAACGGTGAAGGTGACTAAAAATGCTTCAGGGTTTTTAAATTCGCTTACGGAATTATCGGCAACGATTTCGTCGAGATCATCAAGAGTAATTTCCTGAATGTTCTCGAGTCTGACGTCGTCTCCTTCAATGGAATCCTCGTCGTAAATTGAAGATTCGTGCATCCTGAAAGGCAAGAGTGCGGCTCAAAACGAGAATGAGTGCAAGAGAGAAAAAATGAACAATTGAAAAGCGGTCGTGCCTACGAGGTGCGAATTACGTCGTTTCCCTTGTTTTCGCACGTTAGTGCGAACTAGCACGGAATGATCATTCGCAGCCTCAACAGTGACAACAGAAGCAGGGATTGCCATTAACCACAAACTTCTTCTGCCAAAACTTCTTTCTTAAACACACATAGTACGGTTCTACGGTTATTGGTCGGCCAGATTGCCGCCATTCATCCTCATTGCGACCGTAGACCAGCAGACGTCTTGCCTTTTGTGCCTTTGTCGTGCTTGTAGCGAGCCACAGTTGTCATGTCCCTTACTGGACCGGTCACTAGCAGACGACTCCTGCTGCACCATGCCGCTGCCTGACGTCATCGCGCTCTCCATACAGCCACAAACCCATTTCCAATGAACTACTATTCGCATAATCAAACTTGTTTTGAGGAAGGACTCGCCTCAGTTGTGGCAGAATTTTTTTCAACTACGCAGTAAAGTATCGATAATGTTCTATTTCCTCCGACGGAAGAGGCTAAGAAGGCAAAAAGAGGGTGGAGCTAGGCCGACGTTGGTCACAAACGACGGCGGGCAGTTCCAGTCCTGGTTAATCGTAATTGGCGTTGAGGAGATCCCGTCACCGCGTCGAGGAACGGAGAAGCCCTGTCGCGAGAAGGCTACCTGCAGTCTTTTCTTCAAGGCAACAAGTCGAACATTGTAATAAGGAGGGAGGAGCGGGCCGATAGTGGTCTTGCTTGAAGACAGGTGTTTAAAAGCAGCTCGACCGTTGGAGGAGACAGAAAAGTTCTACAGAGAGAAGTCCAGACGAACATCTTTGCAAACGAAAAGAGTTGAAACACGGAGCGTGGCCATCGATCATTATTGTATTGTAACTTATGGGAGGAGTCTTTATTTGACACAAGATAAAGTGTACTGAATTCAACTTCGCTCTCTAGTTGGCAAAGTGCTCGTTGGCAATTGACCGCAATGCTCAAAGAGCACGTCCCTTGATCTTCTTTGTTTCCTAAAGAGTTCTGATATGAGCAGTATGTAGCAATGCTTCAAACCGCATCCGGAGAATTCTTGAATTCATTTTGAAGAGAGCCGAAGATTTGCGCCAGTTTCTCGGTAGCACCTCGCTTGGCTTGCAAGTCTCCCGTCATGAGGAGAGTTTGAGCTTCACGCACTTCAGTGAACCTTAAGAAAAGGCGTTGGAGTAGAGATGATTACCGTTCACCCAAAGCCTCCTCGATGCGCATGTTCTCTGCCGCTTTTGCAAACGCTGAAAGAGTGATTTTAGCATCGAAACGACAATTTACGATTAGTCTCGTCGAAGTCAAAGTCCGTCAGGTTTTCTGCGTCGGCGGCATCATTATCGAGAGACGGAAGATTCGACGCCGTTTCGACCGACATTCTTCTGAATCGTGAAAGACGATATTTCTCAAGCCGCAAACTCTTGCGCATTTTGGACAACGTCCGGACTTTCTGTTTTGATCGAGCGCTCATTGACGGGGAGAAGAGGAGACGATGCTGGAAGCTCGTTGCTGACAGCTGCCCTCATAGGCTCAGGGTCCGGAAGGGCCGGCGAGTCGACGGCCTCTTCTCTTGCAATCTTTGCTGGAGGAGGAGTAATTTTCTTCGAAAAGTATTCCCGAATATCAGGAGATCTCCCTGGTAGGCTACGTTTACGTTCACTTGACGCAGAGTTGTCACTGGTGGTCTTGAATGCTTGAGATTAAGAAAATCAGCAAAAAAATAATACCTGGATTGTTGTGCGTTTTGAAATTTCTACCACCTTTTGCTTCTCTTGTTCATGTTGCGCGACAGGGCTCCTCTTGCCTGAAGAACGTCGGTTAAGCTTAACGTTAAGATCAGTGGGACGCTTGTAGACTCGCCCCATTGCTGCTTTCCACGGTTCCGTAACTAAAAATACATTCTTAATCGATAAGAATGTGTACATTTGTCTTGTGGGAAATCTTTGTCGTCCGTGACTGAAATGTTTCTTCGAAGAAGTCGTTGAAAGAGGAGATCGCTTCGAGTCGGTTCTTTTCTGTCCTGAACATCTCGCTCAAGGTCAACAAATAGACCGCTACCATAGAGAGCTCCACGATTCGGCTCAGGTCATTCGATAGTCGAACATACGTGTTGCTTGGCGCCAGGGCGACTTCAACTTCACGAATACTTTCCTTTGAAAGTGGCGTGTTTTTTTTGTAACATTTTTCCGCGAGAGCCAAAGCGAAGGTAAGAATGTCCCTTTCGCGTTCCACAAGGGTCTCATGTTTCAGGGCTTCGGCTTGAGCCAACAAGTTCTTCAGCTCAGGAGAAAAGTAGTCCGCTTGACGGTAGTTCTAAAAGTCGATCTCATTTGTTTCGATGGCTTACGCTTACTTATGAGACGGCGAAAGTGCTCGCGAGCATTAACAGATGTAGAGACCCCCAGAAGTGTGCTGATCTCTTGCCATTTTTGGTTGGCTGAAGGGTCGCGACGATGGAAGTAGGAGCCTTTGAGGACCGGCCAGTTCTCAATCACAAGCAGCGTCAGTTGTATGTCGTATGATTCCATTCTGCAGAGTATGTTTTTTTTAATTTCACTTACCCCTCATGAAAACTTCGCCGTGAGTTGCTTGAAGATTTGCGCTGAGGAGTCTTCGAAACACGATGAGCTTGAGATGCTGCGCGATCGTGGATGTCGTTCTTGAGACGAGTCACTTCGCTTTCCCATTTTGCAGTGACTAAAAGTTTGATAAAAGTGTTGTGAAAAGCATTACGGTCATCTTGCGGATAACTAGATAAAGTACTAACGAAACTAACGAACTAACGGAAAGACCTTTAAAAGTCTCTTCCGACGGCCAAAACTGATTTCATGTTTGAGTGACTAATCAAGAAACAAGTCGACAAACGATGTTCCTTTCTTTGAATTTCTTCTAAAAGTCTAACAACTTGCTAACCGACTAACGAAAGTTCTAAGCTCTTCTAACGGTCTACCGCCTGACTCTTCTGCCAACTGCCTAACAAAAATTCTTCCTTTCAAGCCTTTCGAACGGTCTAAAGGCTTACTCTGTCTACTAACGGCCTAACGGTGGCTACACCTTCCATGCTCTCTGAACCGCCTAAAGACTTGCTTCTGTCGGCAAACAGACTATAGAGTTCTTCTTTCTTTGCTCGCAAAGCCCTAACTAACGGCTCTACTTGCTTGAAATCTCGCTCATTAGCCCCGCCAGTGACTTCAGCCGCTGTAGTAATTTCGAACTTAGGGCGTGGGACTGAAACGATTATTAGAAACAAGAGCAAAAAGTTTGATCATCGGCGGCATCGAATCCTTCACTGAAATTTTTCGACCATTTTCTTTCTCGACTAAAAATTTCCGACAGCTTTGGCTCAAATTCGCATTTTATTCAGTTGCTAAACTTTCTTCAATCTTTCATCGAGCAAGTATGGTATCATTAGAATCGGCATTAAAAGTTCTACAAGTGTGTGAAGTTTCAGCCCGATCGGGCTTACCCTGTTCGAGAAACGTGCGATTTGTCCGATTTGTCCATTTCGGCTTCTCATTGTCTTAGTACTAAAGGATTTTTAAAGTCTATTTCGATGAGCACTTTATTGAGGAGAAGATAGAGAATTTTAGCACGACCTTGTTTTTCTTGTAAGTTCTGAAATCGTTTAATTGCAACTGTATCAATGTGTTGCTTAACCTTGCAGTAGCGCACAATTTCGGCATATCTAGTTGTTGTGTGACGAAGAAAGGCATTATCATCGCGCAACTCCTCGTGGACTTGAGCAATGAAATCCAAAGAAGGCATTTCTGCGCCTCCCAGCTCTTCAACTCGATCAAGAAGCTTTAAGGCAAAGGCAAGTTCGTCCTTCTCCACTTGCGCCTTGGTCTCAGTTTGCAAGTCGCTGACCTTCTCGAGCATTTCACAGAGATATGTTGAACGGCGATGCGTGTTTTGTCTACGGAAATTCTGCAAGCTTAATTACTAGCGCAGATAAAACAGCGCACCGTTAATAAATTGCTGAATTGCTTGTTAGCTGCTTGACGACTGAGCCCGACAAGTGCACCAATTTCTTCCCATTTTTCGGCCACACACGCCAAAGAGGGACTGTAGTAGCGCAAACGTAGTACATTCCAGTTTTCAAGTACCAGCGCCACTAATTTCTCACCGTAGCTGAAATTCGTATCTTAAGCACAAACGTCAAGAAACCGATTCTCTTTTACCCGTTACTTTGACTATAATTTTCGCTTTCGCAGTTTCCTGACTGGTTTTGTGATCGTAGTTTAATGCTTCGACGAAACCGTCGGTTACTGAAAAGACTATTTTTAAGAATAAAGCTTACAATCATCTTGAGGAAAGGCGTCCAAATCACAGTGAATTGTAATGCCTCGATAGTGGGCGAGAAGCAGCGATGCTCGAGTGGGCGGCCGTTTCTCACACTGAAGTTAGAACTTTGAGCTGAAAGTGAAACGAACATTTTCGATGGCGTTTCGAATGAAGCCGCTTGTCGTAAACTGATAAAACGTCTCGTTGGCGTGTTGACATTTTTCTTGATTGTAAAAGGCTTCCGCTGCATAGCGCCGCAATGGGGTCTTAGTGTTCCGGAAGTGTTGGAGTAAAACTAGGACGAAGCGTAGTTCCTCTCGCTCCGCCTCTATATTGGCCTCTTCAACGAGAACAATGACGTCCTTGAGCGTCTCTCGCATTTGCCGACTTCTTTTCATATTCTAGAACTATTGCAGAGCTAGAAAGAAACACTTACGAATAGCAGTTGACGGAAGCGATTTCTGGCACAACATCGAATACCGTTTGGAACCCCACCCAGTTCTTCGTCGATCTCTTTCCATTTCGCTGCCACCAAGGAAGACTTATTACTGAAATGCGCGCCTCGCAGAACATCCCAATGCTTGATGACCAATGAGACAAGTCGATTGGTGTAGTTCGAGTCGTCGTCGTCTAAACATTTTCAGGATTAAAATATATTCAAACTTACCGTGAACTTCTCTTGTAGTCTGGTCCTCTTCTTCATCATAGCCTTCAGGGATAGTTGCCAAGATTGTTTCCTTCGAAGGAGAATTGCTTTCTTGCATTCCCGCAGCTAATTCGTCGAGAACATTTAGCCAGTCTGCCGTTACTTAATAAACTATTCCGATAGAATTTTTAGTAATTGTCGTTACGCTCATCGGTGTCATACTGCCACTTATCAAATGCAATCTGTTGCTGCTTTAGAAGAGCCACAACGATTTCTGCCCTTCGAGGTGAACCGGTCTTTTCCTACACGGATTTTTAATGCATTTAGGGTCGTCAAGATATCTTACTTTCAACGTTCGTTCATAGCGCTTCCACATTGTATTTCCAACAGCGAATTGCAAGAAGAGATTATTCGACCGCTCAACGTCGGCCACTTCTTGCATAATGGCAGACGTCAGCTTTTGACCTCGGCATCGTCTAGCTAGAGCTAATGCGAATCGCAACTCTTCGCGTTCGCCTTTTTTCAATACGATTTCTCTTCGTTGTACGATTTGTTCAAGAAGAGCGTGCACAGCCGGTGGGTGATTAGACTTCTTCAGCCGAAAAATCTAAAAACAGAATCAATTAAAAAACAATTAAAAAATAAGTATCGTACGCAAAGAAGCTGAACGAAGTATTTTCGAGGTGTGCCAATTTTTCCCTTGCATGGTGGCCCTTCGAAGTCCGCCTCGATTTGCTGCCATTTCAGTGCAAGAACTGGGGAATTTCCGACGATGAACATTCCACGAAGCACGTCCCAGTGCTTGCGCACCGTTCTCACGAGCTTTTCGTTGTATTCGTGGCGGTTACTAGAACATTGAGCACCGGGTAAATAAAACAAGTACTTTTTCGCTGGAACATCTTCGTCATCGGCGTCGTCTGTTGACTCGTTCAACGATGCGGATTGCTAAAACTTTGAGATGGGTTTTGGAAGGCGCTTACATAATTATCGGCAACGATTTCGTCGAGATCGTCGAGGGTGATTTCCTGAATGTCCTCCACGGTGACTTTGTTGTCATCGTCTCTTTGAGACGCATCGGCAGCGTAATTTGAGAAGTCGTCCATTTCTGAAAGGCACGAATTGAGAATATACAAGAAGCGCAAGAGGCGAAGAATATGAATCGAGGGAACAGCGTTCGGACCAACGAGGTGCAAATTGCCTTCTCGTTGTAATAGGAATTTGGTGCAAACCAGCACATTACGTGTGAAGTTTCGAGAGTGACAACATAAGCAGCGATTGCCATTAGTCCCTGACTCGTCCTCATGCCAACTTTTCTACGACGGCTCTCCGGCTACTGTTCAGCTATTTCGCTTTCGTCCGCCGAGAGACCGAAATCCTGCAGACGTTAGTCCATCATGCCCTTCGTCAGGCTTGAAGCGAGTGTCAGCTGCGGTGTTCGCGCTTGACTGTGGCCCACCAGACGATTCCTCTGTCACCATGCCGCAAAGGTTCTCTCTACAGCTGCTCATCATTTTTCCCTTTTGGCTCGAGCGAGTTTGTTTCAAGGACGATTGTGGTTGCCTCAAGATATCAGCAAAGTCTTCTCGAACTACATACATAGGCAAGCATTGCAAGAGGCTAAGAAGGCAAAAAAGAGGGCGGAACTAGGCCGACGTTGGTCACAAACGACGGCGGGCAGTTCCAATCCTGGTTAATCGTGATCGGCGTTGAGGAGATTCCGTCGCCGCGTCGAGGCACGGAGGAGCCCTGTCGAGAGAAGGCTACCTACATTTTTCCTCATCACAGAAACGAGGAAAGGCCTGAACCTGACTGTCAGCGGGCGAAGTCTTGTAGCGACGAATGTTCTGCCGCATCTCTTCGTCCGGGTCCGTTCGAGGACAGTAGATCAAGTCGATGAGGGCGCGCCTGCAATATATTTCTCTTTTGGGAGGAGCACTCACCTGTAGGGCTTGAGACAGACAATCGTGGCAATGGCGTCGACCGAAGTGTTCCAGGAGACGGCGTAGTAGACCAGATTTGTCTCATACCAGGCCGAGGCCGAGGAAGAAGAGGACTTGTAGAAGAGCGGATCGAGGACACCAGTCAGAAGGAAAAGTGGTAAATACGTGAGAAGTGGAGCCACAGACTGAATCTTTGTAAAATTAAGTGAGGAGATTACCTGAATGATGACTGCCCTGAGGATAGCCTTTTGACGTTTGATGGCCAGCTCGCTGACGGAACTGCGCACATTCTCGTGACTTGCCCGTAGGAAGAGATAGAGGCGCAACACGCAGACCTTGGAACAAGATCTTCCTTGAACGAGCGGACTCACAACGGTGATTGAGTAGGATACTGCTGGGTAGAAGAAGAGCGAGGCGGTGAGCACTGCGTCCCCCGTGTAGCGATAGCTATTCGTGAAAGAGCACACGGATACAGGTAGTTTGGAGAGCCTAAAACGATACATACGGAAGATGGACTCACGCTTCTCTAGCAGTCGCGTTCAGTGTGCGAAGGTCATCAAGCGAGGTCCGAGAGAAGAGGGAGGCGACGGTCAGGGAGAAGCAAGGCACGAGGTTGGGTAGCAAAGCTAAACTTCTGTTCTTCACAAGATGACTAGAAATCTCACCGAGGAGCAGCCAGCTGCGAGCATTACTCGAGGAGACGCTTTTCCAGCAAACGCACGCATAGCGATTCAAGGGAACAACGCAGATGGATAGCACGTTGGAGTGAATTTGACGAAGGAAGAGCCAGTCGAAGAGTGCAGCGCAGACAGGTGACGGTAAGAGGCCAGCGAGTGGGTTCTCGGTGACGATGAGCGAGAAGTCTGTGAGGCCGGGCCATTTCATCACCGACGGCATGAGGATGAGGGTTGAGGTGCTCATGGCGAGGTTCGTGATGGCCGTTCCCATGAACACCCATTTGAATTGGTCTCTAAAGCGTTACAGTTAAACCAGCTCATCCAAGTCAAAGCACGTTTTTTTGTTTTCCTTCCTCCTTCTGCTAAGGTTGCCGACTATAACTAGAGGCCCATGGTACAGTAAGAGTGGGTGAAGGGAGAGTGAAGGCAAGCGAGGCGGCTGTCGTCATGCGACGTCTTGCGCCTCGCGCACATCCCCTATTTAGAGACATCCAAATTGTCAGATTTGAAGCGGTGCCGCTGCCGCGAAGAAGCCGCCGCTTCGTGAGGGTGTTTGAGGGCAACTCTAACTCCCCGGGGAGAAAATGGCGTGAGCCGAAGGAAATGAAGCCAAAGAAACAAGAAGAAAGAAGAAAAAACCTCGTTGAAGTCTTGGCGCTGGTCCACACGATGAAAGCATTGAGGAAGATGGATACGAAGCAGGAAACACAGTAGAAAAGAAGCGCGAACATGAGGCAAGCGTCTCCTTTTGCCCCTTGACGTCGCCACAAGCAGGCGCCTAGCTATTAGACACGCGCGAGTGAAGGCTACCTGCGAGCGGGGCATAGAGGGAGAAGAGAGGCGGGTCGAGACCTCAGAGACTCTTCATTATTGACGCCGTTTCAGCACCGATTCGAGGGGCAACAGTCGAGACGAGCGTGGTTTAGGTTCACGGGCTTTTCGTCGATGAAGAGAGGCAACTCACGTTTTGTACAGGAGAAAATTTGCACAACTTGTGGGCTATCCATTTACATCTTGAGAGGTGTCACTTTGCAAGGACTTCCCGAACGAGCCGGCGGCGATGGGCGACCGTGTCATTCTCGGCGACGGAAAGATCTCCTGTCCCAACGGCGAGGTCTCCTCCTCTTTTCCTCCCTTCAACTGAATTCTCAGACCGTGCGCCGCATCGTGAGGTCGGTGCTGACGGATGCGCTGACCGAGGCGCGCGAGCTCAACGTCCGCGTGCGCGTCGACTTCCAAGACCGCGAGCTGCCGGCGCGTCGTGCCGTCCCCGGCCCGCGAGCCGCCACCCTCGAAATCGCCGTGACGAAGCCGCGCGGCTACGGACTCGCCAACGAGAAGCCGCGACCCGAGCCCGAGAAGAAGGAGAGCGAGAAGAAGAAGGGAGAGAAGAGCAAGACGGGCAAAGGTGGAACAAGGCTCTCCAACTGAAGAAGCTTCAGACGCGACGAGTTCGGCGACAACTTCGTCGACCGTCTCGGCGACGACGCGGCCGAGCTCCTCGACGATGGCGATCCGCGAGCGCGGCCCGGCCACGGACCGCACCCTGGACGACGTGTCGAGCATCGCCTCCATCTCCACGTCCAACGAGTCGACGCTCGCCGCCTCGCCCCTTCCCTCCTCTCCCGTTCCCGCTCCCGCTAAGCGTTCCCGCTAGACACACAATAAACTGTCTTTGTGTTTTTGACGAACTCTTGCAGAATGGGAAAATTTTGGAGAGGAACATTTTCCCTTCATTCAGTTCCGTCCTTAGATTCTGGATGTCTTAAATTAGAGAGCTTGCGGCTATTCGGGCGTCTGAGGATTGCGGAGGAGGCGATTTTCATGAATATTTCACAAGGAGCTCTGGAGCTTCTTCGTCTGCCGACGTGTAGAAAGAGGTCGCCTTCGCTTCTTCCTCGCTTCGGCACTCTCACGCCACCCTCGCGCACCCAGACGAGCCAAGAGATGTTTGATCCTTGATGGAGTTGCAGGAGGTTGGATGAAACTTCTCTCTTCATCACAACGTGAAAGAAATTGCGTGATGGCCGTGGTTTGTTGCTCAATGCAAGGAACGAATGGCTGCCCGTGCCGTTTACGCCTCAAGGAAAGACCACGGAGGCCACAAAGAAGCAACAGCCAATTCTTTCACTGGATTTGCTATTCAAAGGCGCCCGCGTCGATGCTCGTGTATTCGGCAGCCAGAAAAGGTCTCTCTCGCGTCGTGCAAGCGTTTGGGCACCCTTTCCATTGCACGCTCTTGGGTCAAATGGTACGCCAATGCTTTGACCCGCGCTTTCTTACTCTGGAAAACGTCACTGTGTATAACGACACAACCTTTACTTCTCCGTTGGTAGTCATCCTCTTGCAATGCCCGTCGCTCCCCTCTTCGTGACCACCCTCACTCCTCACAACGGCCTGGTTTGAGGTTCTGGCAGGGCTAAGCCCTTAATGCGGAATTATGATTCTGGAGTCTAAATTGAGAGGAATCTAAATGATCTAAAAGAAATCTTCCCCGACGTGAATGAACTAACAATAAGCCCTGAAGGAAGCTTGCCGGTTTTCATTTTGGCCCCCATGAAGCAACGAGGTTCATGTCGGCCTTGAAAATGAGCGGAGGAAGTGATCTTGAGCTCAACAAGGGCGGTATGATACCGTTTTCATCTTCTTTTTTCGAATGTTCGGGAATGTTCTTGTAGCACAAAGAACAAACAACATCTTGAAGCTTCTCTAAGCTGTTCGTAAAAGTTCTCAGCCCGCCTCTCCTTCACGGCTTTCGAAGAATTTTCGGCCGAATTCGAGAAAGAGCCGCCGTCTTCTTTCTTCGTCCGTTGCACTCTAAGTTTCCTCTCACAGTCCCGCTAACGCCTTCCCCATTTTCATTCAGAGCTTCGTTGCTCGCTTCCACGGAGGTCGTCGATTAGCTCAATCACTTTCTTGCTCCGTCTGCCTCCTTCTTGTCAGATGCAGCGTCTTTTTGCTGTTTCTGAGCATTTATCGTCCTCCCTCTTATTCAGAACTGAGAGCTCGTCGGCCAGCCTGCAGGAGCAGAAGAAGAAAACGTTGTTTCTTTAGCGCACACGCTTGCGTAGGCGCTCGCGATTTCCTTCCTGCGAGTTCCTTTGCTATTCTCGCGAGATCGGACGTTTTTGTCCCTTACTCTGCTCGGCTCGAGATCCTTAGTTTCCCTCATAGTGAGAAGCTTTGCAAGGAAATCTCAAATGTCTGTGCAAGTAACGTGACTGCGATAAACAAGAGAAAAACTGTCCTTGACATTTGACGAAGGCAAAGACGCAGGCCGATCTCTTCCCCGTACCAGCCAGCGTGCGTATCTTCGCTTTGACGACTTTTCCCTTGAAGAGACAACACCCGGGAGCTTGAGGTCACGGCAAAAGTCGTCTGTGAGCTGAAGAGTGCGTCTAAGCATGCGGATAATCCTGTGCTGTCCGGGTTTCAGATTGCGCGTCCTTCGTCGGGGACCCGCATCCTACGAAGTCTTGCACGAGCGTAGCTCTTATCCTGCGTCATAGGCAGATAATCCATAACGTGAAACTCAGATGCGTCGGGGTCCATTGCCATACCGTATTCTCACTCGTGATAGCAAGGAAGTGTAGACAAACATGCTTGCTCCCTTCCTTATGACGCTAGTTAAGGAGAGAGGCGGAAATAACGACCAAAGCCGCGGAATAAAGGTTAAGTACGTGGCGTCCTCGTGGCATGTGACTCTAGTTGAGGCGACAAACAAAAACACCGAGATGAGGGCATTTGATCGATGAGTGGTCTCTGCTGCAGGGAAGCCAAAGACAATGCTCTTTGTTTGCCTCTTTGAGCCACCGGCAGAACCCGCATTAGCTTGCCGTGAATCAAGGTGTGAAAATTGATGATGAGCAGTTTCCTTCTAAACGTGCTTGCGTTTACTCATGCTGCCATGTCCAACTCTCGTTCAGTCGGCCTAGACCACTTTACGTTACGTCAACGTTTTCACTTCTGCATTTGGCTTCAATATCGGATTCCTTACTCACGACCTCGCTAAAAATTGCCAAAATCCCCCTTAGTCCGGTGTCTTACATAAGCCTGTCAGTAGGGATTTCATGGCGGTTTCTGGGCTAGCTGATCCTCGACGTCTCCAGGGGCAAGTCCTGATATAGCTCCCGCTCCAATCTTCTTTATCCCTCCACCGGTCTCTTACCACGATGAAGATGGCAAAGCACACCCAAGACGGGATTATTTCTGAAGACTTGACGTCGTTCCTACCTCTTACGTTGTTGCACGCGACTTCACAAAAGAAGACCGAGGATCAGAACCCGACGTGAAGGATATTTACGCCATGTCTCCTTCGCAGCTTTGGAGAGAAAGTCTCGCAAAAGCACGAGATTATCTTGAGATCGAGGCAAGACGATGACGCTCTAGGACCATCTTCTTCGTCTTCGAGCATGTGTCTAGCAAATTTCTTGCAGATCTCTGAAAAGGTGCGTATGTGCCAAGTCACATTGCAGAGAACCATGGACTGGATTCTTACATTTCGTCGCTGTTTTTGCGCCGCGCTTTGTCTTTATTGAAAGCACATTCTCTCTCCGCCCTTCTGGTTCTTTTATGGCATTCATCGGGCTCTCGGAATGCCCTCAATGACTCTGTGCTGTGCTGCTCGGCCACAACCCTCTTGTCGAATTCTTTTCTTTTCTGCTGCTCGCGTGAATATCTTGGTGATAGCTTCAATGTGAAAAAACAATAACCTTTGAACAATTGCATCTCTGCCTCTAAACTTGCTTGTATCTGCCAGTTCAAAGAACGCTGGTCGCTGCCGTAGAGGCCATTCTAACGTCTTCTTGGAAGAGATCCTCGGGGAATTCGACGCGTTGCTCTTGTTCGCGCATTTACGTCTTTGCACTAAAGGAAGGGGGGGCTGCTGGAACGAGTCTAATCGTGTTAAGGGCAGACTCTTCAAGCGCAGAAATGCGATATGCCCAAAGAGTGTCTTCAAGTCGAGTTAGAAGGAGATGGGCAAGATTCTTGCACTTGGAGAGACTGCTCGTCGACGTTTTCCCATCAAAGTGCAAGACTAAAGAGCGCAATTTGTTCGCTAATGCTCTAGGAGATTCTTCTTGTCGAGGCCCGTACGTCAAGAGAAGTCCTTCCTTACTCTGTCCAGAGCCAAGGAGGCTGCTCACGACTAAAGACTTTGTGAACAAAAAGAAACCAAGCATGATATTGCATCCAGTGGCACGCGAGCTTTTGAGTCATGATTTCCGTGCATTTACACTGCTGAATTGGCGAGGCTGCAATGAAATACGTTTCGTGACGCCGAGAGGCAAGCTGAGATTGAGAAGGCGACTCTACGATTTCTGAGATTGAGCAGATGTCTATCAGGTCATCCGTCAGAGATTTCGATCCAACTTAAAAACTGGAGTATTTCCAGTTTGGCGCAAAGCTTCACGGATGACTCCGTCCCTTACTCATCCGAGTGCACCAAACCCCAGACCGCTGACTGCCCATTCGGCTCAACATTCTTACGTATGTAACACACTCCGAGCACATCTCCGACTTACGGAACTGCCATATAAGTCCCAGAGGGCGCGTAGGAAGTCGAGTCCATTTGTGCCTTTGAAAGCGCCAAATTGCCTTCCATCATCAAAACATTTGCGAGTGACTGGCCTCTTCCTACTCACAATGTTTTCTTCCAGTCCCTTTCTACATCCGAGCGACGTTTCTTCAAGAGTGCAGACTTTTTCTTCTGGAAGTCGCGCTCCAAAGTCCAACAAAGTTAGCTGTGCGTCTGCTTCTCGTCGGCGATTTCGATTTCCGGCAAATGACATTGTCGCTCCCGCCTCTTCGCCCTGAAGACGCTTCTCCTTCGTCTAAACATTCTTTAGTTTTCAGCTTCTGAACTTTGTGCCTTCAAAGTTTGTTCCAGTGGTTAAACCGGGGGTGCTGCAATTTCAAAACGCAGAAGGGGTCCCTTGCCGGGGGGCCTCAAAAACGCAGAAGGGGGGTCATTTTCATGAAAGTGTTTTCTAGCGATGCGGAAGGAGTTATGTAGATTCAGAGGCTCCAATTTGACAGTAGGACGCTTATTGATCGCATTTTTTTTCGCCTTGGAAATCAGTGAGATCAAGATCTACTATGGCACTGCCTTCTTTCCAAAGTAAACTTTTTCTTTTGTGAATTTAGGTTTCTAATTTTGCTCTGTGTTTAAAGCGAAGTATACGGTTAGATAGCTCTTGGAACGGAGAACAAGACGTATTACTTCAGATTTCTCGCCGTGCACATTTGACCCCTTCTGCGACGTTTTTTATGCATAGGAAAAAAGTGCCATTTTGCAGCAGATGGTATACCGATTGCAGCACCCCCCGCAGAAGGGGTCAAAAGTGTGTTTCGGAA